>LJIJ01001642.1:0-39367 GCA_001718145.1 Orchesella cincta
ATTTCCAATGCCAGGGTCCACTTCATCGTCATCGTCGTCCGATTGTGAGAGCTCATCCAGGGTTCCACCGAAAGAATGGCAGTCCAAGGATACTAAGCAGCGGCCATCGAAGCAGCCGTCAAAAAAAGGTATTATGTACATCTTGAATCTATAAATGTGTTTATTTAAAACATTTGATTGTGGTTGATAGCTTCGCGTTTCCACCCCGCATGAAAAATACTTCGAAGGATGCCTGGTTATGGCGTGCACTAGCCACTTTGATGCTTCGTATTGGCAGGCATGATTCGAAAAGCAGGCGCAGATGACCCGAAACACCCATACTATACTAGGAATCACCGCGGAAAGACAAATTTCTATGTTCAATTCTTTGTCGAACCATCGATTTCTGGTTGGCGGTTATCAAGGTAAAATAATGTATTATTTTATAACCCCATTCACTCTCATCATGACGAACGTTTAACTCTTTGAGAACTCATTCAACTTCAAGGAGAATGAGAGTTTTCGATGCTACTAAACCGAACAATTGCCGGAACCTCGACGTTGCGGAATATGAGGCAGGGATCAGGATTGCAAAAGCCGCATTAAAGTTCTCAGTGGAGGCCTCGTTTGGCTAAGTTCACTTTGCCTGATGAAGCATCGACTGCCAGCCTTTTGAAACAAATTGAAGAATGGAACACCCACGATGCACGTCCAGATGAAACAGTTGTTCAAGATGAGGATGGCGGTGCTCCATCAACTGAACTGAGAAATGGACGAACTAAGTCCAGCGTTCACCACCAGATGATTTAGTTACTCAGGACGACGTTAAGCCTTCAGTACTGCGCGGATTGGAGACGCCACCTCAGGTCCACTTGTCACCTAAAGCATCAACACCAACTCAATCCCAATATCAAGAAGTGGCTGATGTACTCAAGGAGAATGAGGTGGAAGCAACTGAGTTGACGGATCGTGATCCCACTCCAACAAATTCCCCAGATGGTCAGCAAACGCAGTCAGACATGCAGGATATTATCAAAGATTTGGAAGCGCGACAAATCAAAGCTGAAAAGGAAATGACGACCTCAATGCAACTGTTCGAGTTCTCCGACGACAGCTGAGCTCCAGTGATGACAAAATCGCCTCCCTTGAAGATAAGCTAGAAGAGAAGGAAAATGAAGGAAAAGCAGAGCAGAAAGTCATTTTGGAACTTCGAGCAAATCTCAGAAAAGCAGAGCAGAAGATAAGGAGAATGACTGTAGCACTTGCGAATTCGGACGATGAGTTCAACAATGATGAAAGAAGGGAGCCAGTGGTTGGAACTGGTCCAATAAAAACTGAGGAAGGGCTGGAAAATGTGCGATTTGCACGTGACGATGAGGTTCATACAGCTAATGATGCACGCTTGAATACTGAAGACAAAGAAATCATTGAGATTACCCTGAGTGATGACGACCACGACGAAGGTCCCGTGAAGCGAATCAAGTTAGAAGAGCCCGCGATTGACAATTTCATGGAGGTTATTGAAGAAGAAAACAACGACGAAGAGGATATGAATAGTGAGCTAGATTTTAACTCCTTGTTGGATGTGAGCATTGAAGAATCTTCATCTAAACCTCAACTCACCTTTCTACCCGATTACCTGATCATTGCAGAGTTAAATTTTTAAATGGGTTCGTCTGCAAATGCAAGAAACACTTCAGTTCCGAAAGCTACCTGGATTATCACATCCGCTACTATAACCAGAGGAAGTTTGAATGCAAGAAATGTGGACAAAAGTTCGCTTTTTGGTGCATTTATCAAACCCATTTGGAAAGGAAGCATAAAGCAACCGTTCCAGGAGGCGTCATTGGATGCAGTCTGTGTGGACGACATTTTGCGACCCGAGCTCGCTTTCATGAACATCGTCATGAGTTTCAGTAAGTTCTTATGTATTCAATTAGCATTTCACATTTTTTCTAAATTCATACTAAAATGCAATCGTTTCATTTTGAAATTTCAGTTCAAACGCTGATTCAACCCGTTGATAGCGTAATTTTGGTATTCACGCATATCCCCTCGTCGATTTGATTAACTATTTTGTGTGGTTCTACTTGGTTGGATTGTAAATTGTTTTTGATTCATGATTGATATGATTTAAACCTATATTCTTGTTAGCTGACTGGCGGTGTGATGAGATGAAATAATTTAGTATCATATAATAAACTGGCCATTGGCTGTAACCGCTATTTCTATGTCGTTAAGAATTATTTATTTCGACAAAAGCTTAAATTTCTCACGTGCCATTCTTGACTGATTTGATTATAAATGTCACACATATGAGCGTGTCCCGTTTTTCTAGCCATTACGGCACCAAACCTTGATTATTTGCCGAAGCTTTTCCATGCAGATACTTTTACACGTTGTGACGTTTTGTCCACCCACTACTGAAACATTGAATGTCTTCTTTTTTTCAACTCGTATGGTTGATCCTCACACCAAATCAAAAGCTAATTTCTTATAGTTAAAAGCACATTTTCAATAGATTCAAGATGTCTAAAAGAAAGGCTGAGTCCACAAATTCCGATGGTGATAGCTCCCATGAAAGTGATAGCTCAGTTTCCTTCCAGCTTGAGCGGAGGGGACAAGAGCCTCGTGAAGTCAGATCAGGGAACACTGTCGAATGGAAAAGGGTCATGTAAACAGACTAGGAAAGACTCAGTTGGTAATTGCACAAAAATTCATAACATTTTAGCACTTAGATCGACACAATCATTACATTTCATTCATTCATTTAAATCAAAATCTGACAACGATTTCTGGTTTTCAAGCATGGTAGCAGGATCAGAATCCGATGCATTCCACATCAACTCAACCCCAGCGCCCATTGTTGATCACCGTGTATATGATGATTAGACCTGTTCATCGTATATAAATACATGTTTCTTATGCGTTCTCGAACTTCAGGCAAACTTTGTATGTGGACGTTTGGTCACAAATGGAATCGTTTAAAACCATGTTGTTACCACATATTTCACATATTTTGAGGTTTTAGCACATATCACATATATAGTAACATATTTTGGCCATTTTCGCCAAATTGGCCGTTATTTTGCAATTTTTACCTGTTTTACGAATTTTTTATTGATATTACAATAATTTTTCTTTGAAACTTGGACTGACAGTCTAAAATGTGTTGCTAAATGTCCAAATTTCAATTTAAACCATGTACATTTGAATATTTAGGCGTTAGAGAACGTTTGAGTGCATTTTAAAACAAAATATTCGGATTTTGTATCCATTTTTGTCATTTTTTGACGATTTTAACCACATATTTGACCACATATTTTGCCGTTTTTAGGCACATATTTATATACATATTTCGACCTTCATAACCACATCTTTTGATCAGCTCTAATGATGATGAGAGTGAGGTGGCATACACTCCACCGCAGAGGAGGACTCGGGCTTCTAGAAGTTCCTCACTCCCAACTGGAACTGAGGAGGTCAAACCGAGTTTCTTCCGAAGCTGCCACGATTCAGTTGACGTAATAAAGAAACGGATGTCAGAGTTTAAGCAGGAGCTGCGGGAGGAGTGTAATCGGGAGAAGGCTGAAGCAATAGAAGCATTGAATGCAGAAAATTCAAGGCTTGGCAAAGAAAATGAAGGACTCAACGCGAGTGTTCGGGATCTCACCCAAGAGCTGGATCCCAAGAATATGGCAAGATATAAGATAAGCAGTTATGAAGCTAAGCTGAAACAGAAAGATTGTGAGATGAAGGAGCTTCGAGGAAAACTGGAGAGGGAACGGCAAGAAAAGCTGAAGTATAAAGCGGAAGTGGAAAAAATAAAGACGGCGTTTGATGAAATGTTTGTGACTCCAACCAAAACGACTGGGGAGTGAAATGGGTAAGAATTTTTTCAAGGCAACATAGCTTTAACCAAACGTATGAAATATATAGTTAAATTTTATGATTGTAGTTTATAACTAGATTCAACTCCTAAATCGATAGAAGCCTGGCTGACATCATTCTGGATCAACGTTTGTCTGTCATAGGGCTTCGTTTGTTAAGAGTGTTGAACTTTGAATTAAAACTAGTGATTTTCTTTTGTACATGGTTTAAAACAATGGAAGTTAAATAAACCCGACAATCCGAGATGTAGCGATGTACCTTTAGCGGATGTAATTTGCGGCTTTAAAAACGTGTCATAAGTGAAATCCTCAATGGACTAGCTTTCGAATGATATATCACACCCTCAGTGTGTCATTTGAAAGTGTATGACCTTTGACCTCGGTTCGAAACTTCTAATTTCAATTTGTAGTGCATATTTATAATCAGCACTGCAGTAGCTTTCAAATGGTATATCATAAGCTATGTTGGTTAATTGAAATACGTATCGTGACCTTTGACCCCGTTCAAAACCTCTGATTTGAATTTGCAATACATATTCATCATCAGCACAGCATTACCTTTCGATTGATATATCATAAGCTATAATGGTCATTTGGAACATTAATCGTGACCTTTGACCCTGTTCGGAAGTTCTGATTTGAATTTGCGATGCATATTCATCATCAGTAGAGCAATACCTTTCGAATGATGTATCATAAGCTATATGTGACGCTTATCAATTTATTTGCGCTTATCATTTGACCCTGTTCCCGTGACCCCAGATAACCCATCTACGAACTCATCCTCCGCTTTGACCTTATCTATCAATTGGTGAAAACAGAATTTCAAAATGTCAAACGGTTCGAAAGTTATCGTGTTGACAGACAGACGACGGACGACGGACGACAGACGACAGACGACAGACGACGACACACAAAGTCTTCTTAATATGTACCTAAAGGTACATAATAAATTATGTGTAAACTATAAGCAATTGTCCCTTTCTTTCTATTATTGTTTTGATCGATTCTTGTAGGAATCTGAGAGTAGATCTGCATTTCGGTTTAGTTTCCTGTCTCCCGGCTGCCTTAATATCATAAATATACTTGATTTGTTGTTGGCCTAGGTAGATGTATTGCATATTAATTAATGAAGCATAATATTATGTTCATATAACATTAAAGTTTTACTTCTAACATACCTGTTTTTCACACGTGTTTGCTCTTGTATTTAGACAAATCTTAAATGAATATTATGCATAAACTGGAAGGCATTAATACACAAATTAAGGATTATAAGAGAGCAGTTTCACGATGCCCCATTTTTAAAGATAGCTAATCCAACGTTGACCAAATGCTTGAAGGTTGACTGAGGTCATTCGTCTGTAAAAGAGGAACAGTTCAGTCTCAAAATAGTATGTCAAAAAAATTACACTAAATAAAATATACTATTACCGGTACAAGTTAGGATTGTCCGTTAACTAACGTGACAGCCAGAACCACGAATGATTCAGTTATCACTTTCCAGAACTATCCTATTGCGAAACCATTCATCTTAGAAAGCCCCACTCCTCCCAGCAGCGGCAGAACTCCAGGAATTGGTCACATTCTTTAAGCATGCTCATACATGCATTCACAATGTTTTCATTCACCTAGATGTTTGGTTCTACTGACGAGCTCGTGAGCCCACCTGTTAAGTTGATAGAGAGCAACTAAATTAGTTCGGAAATTGTATTCAGTGCTATTTTATTTCTCAGGATTACGCTAATTAGTTAGTGATTATATTTTTTCTGTGCAATAGCTCAAACGTTTTATGCGCCTCATTTTCTGAAGCTCTTAAGATAACCGTAAGTCCTAAATTAGTATAATTATTTGTGTCTACCTATATTCAAATATAAAATTGTGTACGTGCTTGAAGTGCAATTAAATGCTGACATTTATCTTGACTATTTGTTTATGCTCGTTTCAGTGTTTGAATTACACCAGCTTAAAAGATTTTCAGTCATCAGTTTTTGACGGCAAAAGATGTACAAAAGAAGGATTGAATCATCGTCATCCTCCGACGACAACTCCGAGAATGACAGCTCACAATCTTTGGAATGCCGTGGAGGGACGGCGAACAATAATAATTCACGCCCAGGACACTTGTCAACTGGAAACGAGTCATGTAAAAAAGCCAGGAATGATACAGCAGGTAATAGTTCAAAGTTAGAACCTCAAACATTTATTTCCTTCTTCACTTATTCGTAGGTTGACTACCTAAACAAAATCAAATTGAACAATTACAGAGCAGCGGGAACAGGGTCCTGTGGCATCAACGTCTTCCCAATTCCAAGCTGGAGATGGAGTCATTGTGAAAGAAGAGATTGAGGAGAATGATGACGTGGTTGAACACACTGAGGCAGATTTAGCGGAAGGGATGGATGTCGCTTGTTCAAGTTCTATGGCTGGCCGACAATCACAACCCGAAGTTGAGAGGTCAAGAGGGGGACGACTTTTGTCAAAGACACAGCGGATCTCCAAAGATCCCCCGTCAAAAAAGGTGTTGTGTAATCATCATATTGAAATTTTACATAGATTGGTTTAAAATATTTCAAATATTTGTCATTTTATTCGTAGATTTCCGCTCCAACGCCGCACGAAAAGTACTTTGAAGGGTCCATTGTTATGGGTGGCTCACCGTTTTGGCCGGGCATCATTCGCAAACCAGGTGCAGATGACAAACATCCTGACTATTCTCGAACACTTGGCGGAAAGATAAGTTTCTTTGTACAGTTCTTCACGAACCCGACGACCATGGGTTGGCGAAAACCTTCGTAAACATATATAAAACTAATGACACTCTTTGTTTTGTTATCATGCAAAAACCGTTTAAACGTCATTTAACTTTTAGGGAACTGAGAGTGTTTGATGTCGCAAAGCCGAACCGGTGCAAATATTTGGATCCCATCGTTGTTGCTAAATTTGAAAATGCCATCAGGATCGCAACAGCAGCAACAGACTTCTCAGTCAAAGCTCGATTGGAGAAGTTCACTTCGCCAAATGAAGCAGGAATTGATAACCTTTTATGCCAAATTGATTTCAACACCAATCACGCTGCAAATGAGGTACTATGATACTTCAAAGGTTATATGTGGATAAATTATAGTATGTGCATTCATTTGATTATGAAACATTTGAATATGAATCTATAGGTTCTCCTTCCCAAACGGCATGAAAAGCTATTCGAAGGTAGCCTGGTTATGGCTTCCACTGGTTGTAAAGGTTATAAATTTTGGCCGGGCATGATCCGCAAAGCAGGTGCAGAAGATTTAAAACGCCATGACTACAGCTTTTATGAAGGAGGAAAAATGTGGTTCTGTGTCCAATACTTTAAAGAACCAACCCCCGTAATGTGGGTGACACCTGGGTAAAACTTATTAGAATATAGAATTTCATTGCTTATTTCGTCTTCATCATGTAACCAACGTTTTAATTCATTTTTACTTTAAGGGACCTGCGGGTTTTCGATGCTGCGAAGACGAACGTACGTTATCACCGAAACCCTGCTGTCGTTGTGAAATTCGAGACAGCTGTCAGGATCGCGAGAGCTGCAGCCAACTACTCTGTGGAAACTCGCTTGGAGAAGTTTACTTTACTTAAAGGAGCAGCTATTAATGGCCTTTTAGCCGAAATTGATAATGTCAACTCCGACCACATCACAACGGCAGAATCAAGAACACGCCAAGATAGTACGCCTGTTGAAAACAGCAATTCAACTCCAACTACAACTCAGAGAAATGGTGGAAGTAGCACTGACTCATTCGAGACGATGATGGAGGAACGGATGTCAGAGCATCAGAAGCTGCGGGAGGAGTGGAATCGGGAGAAGGAAGAAGAAATCCGAAGTTTGACAAGAGACAAGGCTAGGCTCACTGAAGAAAATAACAAGCTCACGCTGAACTTGAATCAACAGGCTATATTTATTGTAGACCTTCAACAAAAACAGGAGAAAGAAAAACTAGAGCTGAAGAAGGAAGTCGAAAAAGAAAAGCAGGAGAAGCTGAAGTATAAACAGGAGTCGGAGAAAAGGAAGGCGTTATTAGAAAAAGCGTTTCCGGCATTAAAGAGTACGACTCAAAACTAGAATGACTCAAAGCCAACATATTTCTTGCTATACTGATAAAATCTAAAATGAATTATAATTTGAATTGTATTATAATAGTCAGATTGTAGCTGAATTCCACTCATTCTTGGAAACATAATTGTGCAACTTTTGCCTCCCTTAAATAATTACATTATTTATTTTAGAGTGTTGTGGTTTCCAATCAAAATTGTTTAGTTTTAGTTTAGTCGTTTTGATTGTGTGATAGTTCATTAAATCCGGTGTAAGCTTTAAGTTTTCTGATGTTGTTTTTACCATTATCTTCATTCATAAATCCATAAAAGGCATCAATTTAAGGATCTGATTGAAACTATATCCAACCTTGGTCAATGAGTCAGTGTTAATCTCAATGTTACACAATTTGTCTTTCGAAGTGAGATTCATATTATCAACAATTCCATCTGTAAATCATCTGATCTTTTGAGACAAGAAACAAAGAAATTAGACAGTTCTACTTCGGATCCTGTTTTGCCTATTGACTTGTATTTGGTCAAGGTCTTGTCAAAAACGTTCGAGTCAGCTCCCAAGGTCAAATTTGAGGTATAAAAGGGGGCGAACGCTAGACTTAAGCTCCATTCTCTTTTTATCTGTTTTCGGATTTACACTTACCTGTTTCTGAAGCTTGTTGCCGAACCCCTACCCATTTCTGAAAGTTCCCTTTCCATATAAAACGACTGAATTTTTTTTGATCGACTTTGGTATATCTTAACTATAACATTTACTCGGAATCGAAAAGCCTGGTTATCAATACCATAAAATAATTTTACTTCGTTGCATTTCTATCTTTTGTAGGTTTCTTTGTTGCTGAGAACTGAGAAGACACTGCTGTTTCCCCAGTAAAGAAAATGGCAGACCAAGACGAGGGGGACGACATCAAAAAACCCGAATCAAGACCGGAAGGCTGACATCTCTTCTGACTCTGAAGATGGCGAGGAGATATTACGGCAGATGGAGATAAACTTACGAATATACACTCCTCGACACGCACTAGTAGCTGCTACGACGCCAGCAGACGAAAGGTAACTTACCAATACAAATATTATAAACGTACTACGACGTGTATATTTACAGATGTTCTTTTTCAAGCAATGAAACAATATTATGAGCACTGACTGAAAATATATTATTTTGTTTGTTTATTCACAGCAAGATGGAGGAGGACGATAAAGGGGATCAAAATAAATCTACTTCTCTTCCCAAGAAAAATGAGTCTGCTGCTCCAGATATAGTAGGAGTTGGGAGGGGACGTGGTCGCGCAAGGAATCCTCCTGCAACTTCTACAAAGGGACTTTCCACTGCTCCAGAAACTGCTACTTCGACAAAGAAACCTTCTGCTACTCCAGAAATCGCACCTTGGCTCAGGGGAAGCTCATTAATTGAAAAACTGATGCTAGCTTGGTATGTTATTAAATTAATGTATCCCGTACTTTTCTCCTGTGTTCTCATAAATACGGCACATGCAAATTAAGCAATGTCTGGAATTTTGTTGTTGTTCAAGGGCTGCCTTCAAGGGAGAGTTTCCGCCTTATGACCCGAGTGATTATGAAGTCGAAGAGAAGTCCGAATCTGCTGGCGAAACGGATGTGATTGAGACTGCTGTTGCTCTAGGTAAAGGACTTGGTAGAGGACTGGGCCGTGGGAAGGAAAAGCGGTCACCGCTAACTGCAACATCATCACAATCCCAGTCA
This sequence comes from Orchesella cincta, assembly GCA_001718145.1. Lineage (NCBI taxonomy): Eukaryota > Metazoa > Arthropoda > Collembola > Entomobryomorpha > Orchesellidae > Orchesella > Orchesella cincta. Next base: position 9,681 of record LJIJ01001642.1, read on the forward strand.
GCTCGAGAATCCTCTCCACAACCTGGACCAGCAAAACAGTCCTTCGGACATTGGGTTCCAGAACCAGGTGCTGAAGCATCAGATACTTCTCAGGCTCGAACCTCACAGCCGGAAGAATCTCAGCACGTCCCTGTGCGACATCCATTCTACGACAGAGGCTATGAGATTGAGGAGCCGGTGTGGCGCGCTTCAGAAGGAGTGAACTTTAGGAGACATTTACTCAACATGATCGCAGTTTTGATGGACCGATGAAGGTGACAGCCAGTTATATTCCTATAACCGAAGCCAATGCAATTCTACGTAACGCACGGGAAGAAGAAAACAAGAACCCATCATGGGTACTTTTTCCTGTAGCAGATGAAAGCTAATCCGAGTCTGAAATTGAGGACGCTGATGATGAAGATATTCCCAATCCTTACAAGTGATTTATGGATTTATGGCTTGTAATACTATGGTACTTTTTCTTTGATATTGTTGTACATGTTAATATTATACTCAAATAGATATTTCAGCAAGTTATGATTTGTGTTGGAAAAGCATAATAGGTTAGTTTGTTCTGAGAATTTCAGCTGTTGATGTTGCAACTGCGATGTAATTGCTATTGTGATACGATAAGGGAGACAAATGTATGATTTTATATAGCACATTTACATCTTACTCTGTGGATGGCATGCATAAATGGCGAAAGGAACGGTGGGTTGAAGCACGGTTCAATGAATTTGCTCCGCAAATTGATAAGAGATATTTGTATGCAATAGGAATATGTTTTCAGCATGCACTTCGGTGTTACATTGAATGAATGCGTGGGTTGTAAGTATTTAGGCAACGTTGCAATCCAGCTACAAGCTAACACTCATTTTAGTACCGATGCAGCATTGAGACTGGAATAATTTAACACTGTGTATGGCTATATTCTTTGATTGTTTATGTGACTTGGAATATGTACTGATGACAGCGGGATGAATCCATTGTGATGTGATATTATACAACTCCTCAAGATTCATTTATAATAGAACGCATAGTATCTCGTCTGTGTTCATTGAACCTCATACACTTATACCCATGCTTGATATTGAGTAGAATAGTGTAGAGTAAGCTGGAAAGGGTTGAGCTGGAGTAAGATCTAGCTGAGACCAGTCGAATGCTTCGGTTTTAGACTTTGTAATTTTCATTTTTTATCAGATTTGTTACGGAATATTTTTTTGAGTTACCAGTAAATAATGTCTATCCAGACAGAAATCGGGGACATTCCCTTGGAATTCGTAAAGTGGTATGAGTGTAGCTCTCCGAAATGTTCACGGCATTCAATTTAGTTACCAAGTACATGGAACATTTCCAAAGGGAACATCCGAATGAAGTGTAAGACTCAAACAGATGAATTACAATGACGTTATTTAATTCAGTTTCTTCAGTACTCATTCAGACTTTTACTGCAATTGCTCACACCACATGGGTTAGAGTTTAAGAAAGAACGGCCAATCTCACATACGCGTTTTCTATTAAACATCTCTTCTGTTTCAACAGGTCGAGTCTTCCTAAAAATTTACCAGCTGCCGCGCTGAAGGGCCATGTTCTTTACCGAACGGACCAAGAAGAGCTGCGAAAGTGCGCGGAATTCAACCACTGAGAGACCCATGGTAAGTCGAATGATTAAGCATGATTATCAATAAAATATTAGTAAAACACTTTTAATTTGTATTGAATACAGCAACAACGAACGGAAGTTGCAACAGCATCAAAGGCAGTTGCGGGTCCAAGCCGCCTAATCCAGCCAAAGGAAGAAGGCACAACCGAACAAAAGCGTCGCGTTCCCTGCACGGTTTGCGGGAACACATTTTACTCCAAGTACAACATGGAGAGGCACAAGAAATCTCTTCATGTAGGTGAGTGTAAAAAAGTATAATTTTAGAATACACTTCGTTTATATATGTATCAATGCTTACCAAAATGTTTTTTGTAAATTATCTTAGTGGTTTCCTCAAAGTCCACTACTGGGAACAAAAGCAAAAGTAAGCTTTTGCTCTAAAGAAGGAAGTTTTTAACCAGTAAGAGTCACAAAGTAAACTAACATTATATGTTTTTTCATGTCGTGATGAAAATGAAGGATGAAAAATAAAAAACTCTAAATTGAACGTTTGATCCATGTATACAAAGGTTTTTCTTTTTACCATAAACTGAAGTTGATGCACAAGCTATTATGGTCTACTAGGAGACGATGAGAATGTTGCATTTCAGCTTATGCTACGGAGCATTTTATGCTTATGTAAATTATGCTTACAATGTACCACTCACTCCATAAATTATGTACGCACTATAACAACTTTACCGTTGACTATTCTCTACTGATTTCGAGACGGATTGTAAAAAAAGCTGTAAAAGTTGGATTTCCATGAATTTCATCAGATTCCCTTCTCCACCACAAATAACCAACAAGCTAAAGACAATCTCAAAAGGATTTCCATTCACATTTCTAGTTGCGCTATGCCAATCTATGTGCGTTTTTCATAATGATTCAAGATGTTCCATACTAAAATTGCACTCGTTGCAAGTTTTCACTTTCATACCCATTCTTAGGGGTTTGTCTCCAACATGACATAGTATCCTACGCTTTCTGACCCAACCTATTTCTTGATAACATGTTGCATATCTACACACTCAAACTACAACGTAGTTCACAACTTTCTGTCAGGTATTAGATGGACTGCAATTTACGAATCACTCCACAACAACTTGAACCAAATGTTCTGATAAGCTTCCAACGTTTATGAAGATGATAACCGATGACTGATTTAACTTAACACTGAGAAAATATACGTTCATATTACCATTGCGTAGAATGTATTCAGACTGCTACGTTAATGCGTTAAAACAAGGAAAAAGTAGGTACAAACAATGCTACTTTGAACGGTAAAGAATGAAAATGCACAATATTATATTATTCCTTACTTTCGATTTGCAATATGTGCTGTAGTTACGTATATGGAAGTATATACTCGTATCCATATCCAAGATCTTTGAACTATGATGTGAAGAAGTAATAATATTTGCCAAATGCATGAACTGTATAGGAATGAGGTTCATACTTCATATCTAAAACAGACAACCAGTTCACAAGCAGTTTTCTAGTGTGTAGCGCTTTTAAACAGTGGACAGTGTACTGCAATGCAGTGGTATGTCCGCGTGAAACATAGCTATAGTTATATCCCTATTCCACTTACACAGCAATTGACTCAGTATTACGCTTGAGTACGCTTGGTATTACACATTTGTACAGAAACGTTGTGTAAGCAGCGTTACTTTTAGCCATTAGTCATCTCCCATGAAAAAAGTTTTTATGTATCTACTATCACTATTTAAGAACAATAAAATAAAAGACATATATATAAACTCATTATAATATATATAATTCATACAATAATTGGTATGTAAACTTGACATACATTACCATCAATGGCAGTTGTTTTTCTTATGTAACCTACTTACGAGTAAACTTGACGATAAAAAAAACACATTAAATTCTTTAACCTAGATTTCTCAACACCTTTTCATATTCACTTTATTTTTTTTGTTAAAGTCAGAAACCTTTTCATTGTGGATTTAACTGTTGGGAAAACAAGGCATTCGGCATAATTTAAAATAATAACTGGAAAACATGGGGAACTACAATCCCTGTATCCTTTCTCTTTTGAAATGTTGTCTTTTGGTTTTATCTTTGTTGCTAATCACAAAAGCTAACTTTATCCCGGATTTCGTTCCAAACGACAGAACGTCAGTTCTGTATGTGCCAGAAGGGCAGCCCAACGGAACCTCTATCCGTCGTCTCCAGGGCGTAGACAGTAACTACGACACTCTCACTTTTGGAATAAAAAGTTTTACAGAAAATGAGAACCCTTTCTTTGTCGAGCGAGTGTCCAAAACTGAAGCGGATTTGAGACTGAAAATGGAACTGGATAGGGAGGTAACTCCAATAATATGCATAAATCCAATCGCAAAAACTACTCTTTTAGTACAAAATCAAAATGTGTGGCTGTGAATCCAAGAATGTTTCGGAGTACTGGATTGATCTGACTTTGGTTGACGGGAGGGTGCCTTACCCTGGTAAAATCCAATTCCTCCTAGTCATCGTCCAAGATTTGAATGACAGTAAGTTTTTCCCCACGTTTTCAGTGAACTTGTGCATTGCGAAGTTTTGTCATTTTTGCTTGCGTTTTTTCAGACAGCCCTATTTTTGAGCCGTTCAATGACACGTTTTCCATCGTTGAAAACAGTGAGGTTCCCACTCAAGTTGCTAAACTGAAGGCCAAAGATGTTGACGAAGGGCCGAATGGTGAAGTTACCTACAGTTTGGAGCTGGATGAAGATGATAAGGACAAATTTAACTTACAATAACCAAAGATAATTGGGTGGTTGTCCACCTAATAAAGGCTTTGGATTATGAGAGAAATACGTCACACACGATTCGAGTTGTTGCTCAATCTCCCTTTGGATAAAGACTTGTAAGTTTTGCAATAGCAAAATTAACAAAAACAAAGTAAATAAAGCAGTCTCATTCCTCCCCAATATTGTACAGAGCCGGAAAACCATTGCAAACATCACCGTTCTGGTTGAAGATGATGATGACTGTGGGCGTGTCAGTTCCTGAGAAAGTTGTAAAAATCCCTGAAAACATTGCTGTGAATACCACCATTTTTGAAGGTATGGAACTAACGTAGTCTCCACACAGAAAAATCTTAATTTAAGTCAATTTTTGTTCTCGTAGTAAAAGCCAAGGATGGAGATGCCGGAGAAAACGAAATAATTTCATATGAATTGGGCAGCTACAAAAACTGGTTTGCGATTGATTCAACGACCGCGTTGTTAGAACAAAGAGTCCACTTTCGTATGATGGCACTCGAAAGAGCAACTACAAACTCCACATAAGGGCAAAAGAAAAACACACTCGGGACAAGAGAACAAGTGACACGGTGGTGGAAGTGAAGATCCTTGATGTGCCAGAAAAGTAGGTATCAGTTACCAATTCTTCCAAATTCATTATCGGATGGATGTTACACCTAAGTATTCCTTTTGGTATTAGGCCCAAATTTAAAAGTGATGTGTATAGAGGAGTTGTGCGTGAGAATAGCCCAGAAGGTACCCAAATCCGTTGGCTGGATGGTGGCATTCCTGAAGTTGATGATAATGATAAGGTATTTTTTTTGAAAAACTTAAATTGCTTTGAAAAGCTGCATTACTAAAGCTGAAATTCAATTTTTTATCAAGTCGGGAATTGGTCTTATTCGCCTACAATGTCTTGGAGCTTATGGCGCATTTGAAGTATATCCAACTGAGGGCTATGGGAAAATACGGTTTTCCATGCTGGTCAAGATCCCCAGCTTGCTGGATTATGAAGTTCAAAGAGGCAATGGAACACAACAAAATTATAACAATAATGTTCAGTAAAAGGAATTCATTTTAATGTGCTGATTCCCTTCACCCTTTCAGAACACTCTGTTACTCTTATAGCCACGGATGAAGATAATAATCAAACAAGCATTGAAGTGACCATCTTGCTCAAAAATGATAATGATCATAGCCCCGTATTTCGAATGAACAAGACCACATTCCATATTTCCGAGAATCCAAAGAATGGGACAAGAATAACGAAGGTAAAAGCAACGGATGAGGATTTGGGAGTTTTGGGAACCTTGGGGATTTACTACAGTCTCCCAAATATGGATCCTGGGTAAATCTCATCATATAAAAGGATTTAAAAATCAAGCAACAGATTGAAAAGAATAGTTTTCTCTTTTTAGGTTTCATATTGAGTTTGACAGAGGAGTGCTCACGGTCATTAATCCCAACCTGACCATTTTTGACCGTGAGGTAAATGCACAGACTACTCTTTTTGTGAGTGCTTGTGATGATGTAGGGAGAGGAATATGGTAATAGTTTAATAAAAATTTGGTTATTTGGGGAAAAAGCACATTTATATTAGGAAAAAATTCATTTTTCAGCACAACCACCAACTTGACCATAAAGATTGATGATGAAAATGACAACGCGTGAGTCACTATGATCCATATAGACACATTGGTATCGCTCTCTTTTTAATACTCAACTATACTTTTTTGGTTGGCAATTTTTAGTCCCCTCTTTGACTACTTTTACTACAAATACATTGTTCTGGAGAATCGCAACACGTTCCAATTTGCTCCCCCAATTTACGCCAGTGATCTTGATGCTGACTATAAAAATCGAGCAGTGCGATATCAAATCATTTCGGGAAATTCTGGATCCTGGCTAAAGATCAACTCTTCAACGGGGGTAATTGAGATTGATCAGCCATTCGACTTTGAGTCACTTCCAACTGTCCAGAATGAATCATCTGGAATGCTAGGCAAGGAAATTAACTTTACCCTTGAAGCACATGACTTGGGGCACCCACGACAACGTTCCAGTGTAAATCTGACGCTTCTCATCATGGACGAAAATGACTGCGTTCCCAAGTTTACAACCGACTACTATGAAATTTCTGTTCAGGAAGCATCCCCTGAGGGAACTGTAATTCTCACAGTTTCTGCGGAAGATATTGACTCATCCCCAGCTTACAATCGCGTGTTGTACAAAATGATGGAATACGCACCTAGTTTTCATATTGATGCGGAAACAGGAGTTATAAGACTTACAAGCGTGCCTTTAGATTATTACGTGAAGAGTCAGCATCTCTTACAAATATCTGCTGCAAATGAGGATGGTGTACACAAAGCAGAAAAGAATTGTGTTTTGAACGTGACAGTTATTGCTACCAACAAACGTCCACCTTCCTTTCTGCTTGAGGGATCAACACGGGATGGATTCCTGTTTGCACCCGTTTCCCAGAATCTCCAAGAAGGGTCAATCATCACGTCAGTGAAAGCAACAGACCCTGATCCCGACTCGAGACTCAGGTTTTCTATTGAGTACAACCGCAGCAGGGCATTCCGAAACGGGTGGCCAGTGAAACTTGAGCTGATGAGTTACTTTACGATTGACGATGTTCAAGGGGAAGTCAAGATTGGAAAGAAAGCTGTAGATAGCTTGTGGATGGACCAAATCCACCTCATTTTAGTTGTTGAAGACACGGCATCAGAAACAGGAAGACAGTTTGCGGAAATCGGGCTCATTCTTTCTGTCGTTGAAGAGCAAGAGCATTTCCCGAAATTCAGCCAAAATATATATTCAGCCACTGTGAAAGAAAATGTTGAGGTTGGAACTCTCATTTTTAAAGTGGGAGCTATTGGAAGTGCTCAAGATTCCGTAATACGATATTCCGTTGTGGGCGTTTTGCCTAACCTGACTGACTTTCCTTTTGAAGTAAATCCCAAAACTGGAGATGTGAAAGTTAGTGCAAATCTGGATTACGAAAGGGTTACCTCAATCAATTTTACGGTTCGAGCTTTTGAAGAAAAAGGTGCCACTTCAAGTTTTGCAGATGCTTTAGTTAATATTCTGGTCCAAGATGAAAATGACTGTGTCCCCAAGTTTACAACAGAATATAATGAAGTTGCAATCCGGGAAGATGTGCCCGAAGGAACCGTACTTCTCACGGTTTCTGCTGTGGACAGAGACATAACGCCTGCCTACAATCGTATAATTTACAAGATGCTAGAGTACGCTCCGAGTTTCCAGATTGATTCGGAAACAGGCGTTATAAGATTAACTAGTGTGCCACTGGATTATTATGCTCGAGCTCAGTATTTGCTACAAATAGTAGCAACCAACGAAGATGGGTTATGTCAAAACGAAAAGAGTTGCTTAGTGAATATAACGGTTATTCCTACAAACAGACGTTTACCTACGTTCCAACATGCAAGTGAAGGCTTCCTCTTTGCCACGGTTCATCATAATCTTGGTGAAGGATCAGTTATAACTTCAGTTCAAGCTTTAGATCCTGATTCTGATGCGAAGCTGAGATTTTCTATAATCTACAATCGGAGCAGGGCATTCAGAGAAGGTTGGCCTGTGACACTGGAGCTAATGAGTTACATTACAATTGATGATGTTAAAGGAGACATTAAAGCTGGTGAAAAACCGTTAGATTGCCTTTGGGTAGATCAAATCCATCTGATTCTGGGGGTTGAGGATATGGCTGCTGAATCAGGAAGGCAGTTTGCAGAAATTGGGCTCATTCTTTCCATTATTGAAGGGGAAGAGCACTATCCCAAATTTAGTCAAGACATTTACTCTATTTCCGTAAAAGAAAATGTTGAAGCTGGAACACAGCTTTTGAAAGTGGGTGCTATTGGAAGTGCTCAAGACTCAATTGTGAGGTTATCAGTTGTTAACTTCACACACAACCTGACTGACTTTCCTTTTGAACTGAATCCCATAACTGGAGAAGTTACAGTTATAGGAACGGTTGACTATGAGAAAACAAGCTCAATTAATTTTACTGTTCGGGCTGTTGAGGAAAGCGACGGAGAAATTAATGTCTCTTCAAAAATCACAGAGGCTTTGGTTGTTATCAACGTTGAGATGAGAATGATTGCTCACCCGAGTTTACGACAGACTACAATGAAATTGTAATCTCAGAAACTACACCTGAAGGAACTGAAATTCTCACAGTTTCTGCTAAGGATGGAGATATAACACCAGCTTACAATCGTGTTTTATACAAATTGAGAGATAATGTTCCTAATTTTCAAATTGATGCTGAAACAGGAGTTATAAGGCTCACTAGCGTACCACTAGATTTTTATCAGAAAAATCAATACATACTACAAATTGTAGCGACAAATGAAGATGCTTTTCATGAAACTGAAAAACGTTGCATTGTGAATGTAACAATCGTTGCTACCAATAAACGTCCGCCATCCTTCCAGCTTGACGGATCAAACAGTGACAGCTTTATTTTTGCTACAGTTCATCAGAATCTTGTGGAAGGGTCAATCATCACTTCAGTGAAAGCATCGGATCCTGATGCTAACGCTCAGCTCAGATTTTCCATTCATTATGGTCGCAGCAGAGCCTTCCGACACGGTTGGCCAGTGAAACTAGAGCTTGTGAATTACTTTACTATCGATGATATTCAAGGGAATGTCAAAACTGGAAAGAAAGCTCTAGATTGCCTTTGGGTTGATCAAATTCATTTGCTTTTAGTTGTTGAAGACACTGCATCGGAAACAGGAAAACAGTTTGCAGAAATTGGGCTAATACTTTCAGTTGTAGAGGAGGAAGAACACTTTCCAAAATTTAGTCAAGATGTGTTCTCAGCCACTGTGAAGGAAAATGTTGAGATAGGAACTCAGGTTATAAAAATGAGTGCAATTGGTAGTGCTCAAGATTCTTTGATACGGTATTCAATCGCGAGCTTCACGCCAAACTTGACTAATTTTCCATTTGGAGTTGATTCTATAACCGGCGAAGTGAAAGTGGTTTCCAATAATGTTGACTACGAAAAAACCAACCGAATCACATTTACTGTTCGAGCTGTTGAGGAAAGAAATGGGGAGAAAGATACCTCTTCATATTTGGCAGATGCTTCGGTCATTATTAATATCCAAGATGAAAATGATAATTGTGTAAGTAAAATAATTGCACTTTTAACAAAATATTTTTTTATAATTAGGCATAAAAATTATTTCTAAATTTTACTGGTACTAAATAACTTTAGCCCATCTTTACTGATTTGGTTTCAACTTTGACATTAATGGAAAATGTCACTTTGGGCACAACTGTGGCAAAACTACATGCTAAAGATATGGACAGCGGTCTCTATGGAATAGTCACGTATAGAATGGATAGGAATAGTTCCAATGGAAAATTCAGTGTTGACTCTATCACCGGAGAAATGCAAGTGGTTGGACGACTGGATGATGTGGAAGGGATAGAAAAGGAGTACAAAATACTTGTGAAAGCTTTTGATGACTACTACAACCGAAGAAACTATGCAGAGTTATCTTTTAATGAAAATGATTGTCACGTTGCAGAGAAAACTATTACGATTCTGGTAAAACCTCTGCCCATTTCGACAACAACAACGACTAGCACGACCACCACCACAACAACAACTGCCAAACCAACAGCGTCTACCTCTTCATCAGAAGATTTCCAATTTATGGCAGACCAATACATTGGATTTTTATCAGAAGGAGAGTCTTCAGGGAAAAGTATTCTCAACGTTTCAATGAAAAATAGTTATATTGAACAGATTGTCTACAGCGTGGAGGACGCAGTGCTCCTTTCATACATTGAAGATAGAGAGGTCCACAAACGACTTCTAGATCAGGAAGATCCTGTTTTTATTCTGAATTATGAAAGTGGTGAGCTGACCCTCAACCACGACGTTCATCAATGTTTAAATGGCTACTTTGAGCTGAGTATAAGGGCAACTCTATTGCGGGAGAAAAGTGTGAGTGAAGTTGATACGAGTGTGACAACCACCTCAAAAATTAAACTATTTTGTGTGAATAACTCGAACAAGATTGATTTTCAACCAGAAAATCATGTTAGCACGTTAAAACGAGGTGCATTGAAGGCAGATCTTGACGGATTATTTGGATTGATGTTTAATATTGATGTAAGCAACCAAAGCAAGCCGATGTTCCATGTGAGTGTGTTGAATCCAAAAGAAAATGCATTGCTGACGAGAGAGGATGTCTCAAAGCTTTTTACAAAGGCGTATCCAGAGCTTACTGAAATTGTGGGGGACTTTAAGATTTTTGTCGATAACAAAGAACTGGACTTTGATGAAGAGATTGAGTTTAGAGATCGAATGATAGCTCTTTGGATAGTTAGCATTGTGCTTTTCTCGTCTTTGGTTACTCTGATAAAGTGTTGTTGTAGTTGTAGCTGCAAAGGAGGGAGAAAGAAACATAATAAGCGTGACGATGGGAATAAGAGCGTGGTAGCAACTCTTGATAAGCAAGTTTTACATGAGTATTTGCGACCCAAATTGAAGTTAGTGTTGCGAGAAAGCGGTAAGGAAGGACTGGAGTCTCATTGTTGAGAAACGCTTGGTGTTTCGTACTTAAGTACATGTTCTCATTTTTTATTTTAGTTCCCAACTCATTACCTAAGCTTTGATGTACAAAATATGATTATTAACACAATGTTTGTTCTATGTGTGTGTTTTTTACGTGAATCATGTCTCTAAAAGTATTTTTTCATCATGCACTTACATTTTCTCCGAGTCTCTTTCCAACCACCTTCCAGATAAGATGTAAGATACAATATTCTTTCTGTCTACGTTGCACAATTAAAAATCACTCTGCTTGATTCTCTGTCATTTTCGACTATTTTCACTAATTTTGAGTTATTAAATATTTGCTGACCTTTGTTTTTATATTACTGTAAACTCCGATTTGTGTATAGCATCGTACATATCATTTCAGCATCTGTTTTAATTGTACATCTCATCCTACCCCATTTCTTCATATAAGTTTGCAGAGGAAGCAGAGAAATACACGGTGGAGAAAACAAAGAGAAGTTGGTGGAGAGGAAAAATTCAATGTTGGATATTTCAGATATCATTGATTCCCCGAGTAAGCCTGCTCCACAGCAGCAAAACCACTTTGATTTTAGGAAATCAGGAGATAGCACCCTCTCAGCCCATTTTTCTCTGAAAGGCAATGACCATTCCAGCTAAACGATGAATAATCATCGGGATACTTCCCATCAATAGCGGAGTAGCGAGGAAAGTAAATAAAATTATGGGCTAAATCAATACAAGCTCTTTATAATCATCTCTACACACTACATAGCACAAAGAAGACATGCCGTATAAAATATTTTATGCGTAAATCACATCCTAAATATTACTATGCAATGAAATCATGCATTTGTGGGTCGAGAAAAGTAAAACTGAGCTACAGTGATTGCCGTCCTTGTATTTATTTTTATTATACGTATTACTAGTGGCCTTTTATTAGTGGATTCCCGATAATACAGGTTCTCGTCAAATAAATCAATGCGTCATGTAAAGAGATTTTTCATTGGTTCTGCTCACGCAGTCAACTAAAGATCAACATTCTCGTCAGATTTGTCTTTCCAAAAACATTAAGAAAATGAAGTTTTCAGTGTTTTTTGCAGTTGTGTTTTTAGCGACTGCAGTAATATCATTGGATCTCAGTTTTTCCCCAACTAACTTCGACTTTCCTTCGATTCAGAATCATTTCCCAAAGGTTTTGGGAGCTGGTAATGACAAGCAGCCCACAACTGGAAGTAAAAGAAAGATCTCTGATTTGCAAGACTTTGTAAATCAATTCGAACCTCAGCTACCATCCACCTCAGGTGCCTCAAGAAGCAGCCAACAGCGAGATGCAAAACGTCATCAAAGTGGGGCTGCAACTAAAGCCAGTTTTTCCACAACGGAAACGAAATTCATGGTCAAACATTTACTTGGAGACGGAGAGATGGAAATGGCGTTGAAAGACCCAGAATTTTTAAAGAAGTTCATGGTCGATCGAAACAAGAAATTGCCATACGGTAGAATGTTGTATGGAGGCGCCGCCCTTGATTTCGATAATATGAAGGCAAAGACCACGTCCCTAATTGACACAAAAATTGAGTTGCTAGACAATGATATCAAGGATCAGGTAAGGACACCAATTCTGTAACCAACACTTACATATTCAATGCATTCTATGTAGAAACGTATGACTTTGAATTAAGGTCAAAGAGTGGCTCAAGACGTCCCCGAAGGAAGGAAAGGTATTTACGACATCTGGCAAATACAAAGTGTTGGATACGATCCAGAAACCTCTTGTAACAGACAAGGGAGAGAAAGTCCTTTCAATCAGCTTGGTAGAGCGAGAAGCCCAGATAAAAATTGCAACGAACTCAGAGGGGCACATCATTCACTATGAAGCAATAGTTGAAGAAGAAGGGGCAAAGAAACTTTGCACAATTTGAAGCATCAGAGGTGGAAGCAATGGTAGCCGAGACCAGAGAGTTCAATCAGGCACTTGGTTGGAGCAGAAGCGCTAACAAAAAGGCTAACTCTAATAGCGACAGATTTGCTTTCAATGATCAGACTCCGGAGTTCAAAAATTTGGCACAAGCTTTCGATGACAACGTGAAAAATAAAAAAGCTGAAATTATTAAGAATGCAGCCAAACCAGCAGGCGTTTGTAAACCGGGTGGAAGACGAAAAAGGGCTGTTGGAAGCTGCGCCATTTTCATAGGAGAAGATGGTCAAGTTGAAAAAATTCTTCCGGAGGAGTTTCAAGAGGCGTACGACAGAGCCAGTGGCGAAGATAAGCGAAAACTTACAGAACTGGCCAAAGATCACATGGACAAAATTTACAATGAAGATGCGACTCATTCTGTAGCAAACCGGAAGGAAATTAGTAAGAGGATTCAGATTGAAAACACCAAGTCACACATGTCCTCATTGGATATTGTTGACAATGTGCATGATCTGAAAAAGGAAAGTTTTCACAATGACTTTTCTGAGTCCATTGAAAATCTACACGGCAAAGTCATCTCTGCCAATGTTGAAGTAAAGCTGAGTTCATCCAGGTTGGGTAAGAAAAAAGCCCACCTCGCCAATACTGAAGCCGTCAAGAACTTTGGAAAAGGATGGCATCAATGTCTGATCATTTGGAAGTACTTCCTTGCTAAAACTGTGATCACAGGAATAATCCATGGGGACACAACTTCACTAGCCATCGTAGGTGGAAGAGTTGGTTACGACGTAGCAACGGAAGCCGGCGTTTGGGCAGGAACCAAATTTTTCAGTGGGGCGAGCAAAGTTGGAAAGTTTACAAAGGTTTTGGGAAAAGTTGCTGGGCCAATTGGAGCTGTTGCTGACATGGGCTTGGGAATCTGGTCCCTCACAAAATCAGTTGGAAGGTTGAAGAACGCCACAAACAAATACGACAGGAATGATGCCATTGCCGACGTTGTTATGGATTCTGTGGATATTGCAACCACTGCAGTAGTCACCGGAGTTTCCATCATCTTCCCACCTCTGGCCCCGGTTGCAATGGTCGTTGGACTTGTCATAACGATGCTGAATCAGATGGTAAACGCGCTTTTCCATGCTGGAAATGATGTTGCACGCATAAACTCTGAAGTTCCTCTCATGGATTTTGAGAAAGAGTACGTTTTTACGAGCCGCCTATTTGACATCTTTGGCACGAGGGGAAAGGATTACTTGGATTACCTGTTTGAGGAGGAACAAGCCAACAGCATTGCAGTTCAGCAAAATTTGCAAGTTCTCAAAGAAAACCCATCTCTATATGGCATTGTTTTCCCCTCGCGGACGATGGAATATGATGGGGGTTGTTCTCACAGTATGTATTCTTGCTTAAATTACGTCTTAGGTTGCTGGGAATGGAGTTACCAAACCATTTCGACACTCCACTGTGACTTGAATAAAGAATGTGCTTTCGGTCGAGTTTGTAGGGATGAATATGTGTGGGACAATGGCGTTTTTAAAAGTTATACGTGTAGTTGTGGTAAACCAGCTGAAACTACTTTTGGCTTCCCAAGGGCCAACTCGTTGGTGGACTTTAGGGAAAAGCGAACCCTTTATTGGGAACGATCAGTTCCGAAAGATGTGGACGGAGCGTATTTCAAGTGCAAACCGGGTTCGGAAACGTCTCTAGGTTATATGGTTCACGAAGAAAACTCGCGAGTTGACTACTTTTGCGAGAATGCCATAGCCCTTTTACAACCCCCTGAGAAAAGAGCAAATGCTACGTTCATGCTGTTTGATTTGGGAGATGGGACTGATACAGTGTATGCTGGAAACGATGCCCCCATCAATGTATTTAATGTTGGAAATGGCACGAAACACTTTGAAGGAGGGAATGATTGCAGAAACGAATTTATGTTTGATGAGTATTGCGAAACCCTCGAGGGAACCTTTGTAGGAGGAAAAGGAGGTGGAGATGCTCTCATGGCGTCACAAAATTGTTCCAAAGGTCAGTGGCTGGAGTTCAACTTTGGAACAGGAACAGTGAGAAATCAAGCTGATAATTTGAAAGTACATTTTTCCGGAATGGATGAAGTGAACGGGAGAGAGAATGAGACAGAGCGTGTTACTGCGGGGTGTGAGTTGAGGAAAGCTATGTTGGGTGGAGGCACTCCTGAGAATCATGACAAGATCAACATTCCAGCTGGAGACGGGTGCAAATATAATTTGACTGTATTACTTGGAAGTTTCACGGATGTTGAATCAAAGGCTAGGTAATTATAATTTTTTTTCATGTTTTCTCACATCACCCCAAACTTGACTTTTAAAGCATTACTAATTTTTATTAATATTTACAGTAATGGCACGGTTTCACTGGTAGTGGGCGACTCCTTTAAATCCGTCTCAGCTGCATTAAATGTTCAATCCAAGGATTTCCTTACAATTCCAGTTGTGTTCCAATCGGCAACTTCAAGTCAGGTCAACGTCGAGTCCGTTGTCAAAACAGGGAACAGCACTTGCTTCAATGTGGGGTGGTGGGGTCACTAAACCAGTCTGTCAGAGAAAGAGCAATTTACTTTACGGAAACTCCACCAGGATCTCCGGACAGTATTCTTTTTCTGACACCAGCCAGCCCTCCAATGTTTTATCATTCTCTTCCAGAAACAGATAAGAAAGAAAATCGAGAAAGAAATGGAAGTTCCACTACTCCAAACTTGTTTGACATTAAGGGAGAAAGCTGGCGTGTCACTGGTGGAGCTCAGGATGACAAGTTTATATTACATACCCCTCATTTCACAGCGATCGATGGAAAAGGTGGATATAACACTCTGGGACTTCATCCAGATATCAAATCGGAGACCACAATAGACTTAACCAACAAAAGTCAGCTCAACAACATCCAAATTGTTACCGGAAGTCCCGAGCAGCCTGTTACAGTTATCACTGAATGCTTCACAAAATTGGTAGCATCAATGGGAGGCTCAAAATCAAAATCTGACAATATAATTGTGCCAGCGGCTCCTTGTTTTGAAAGAGAACTCAAAATCATGGCAATTGGAAACACACACGTGGATATTGGATCTGAGGTGGGACCGATGGAGAGAGATAACGTCACAGTGATTGTTCCGGCATCTAATAACGCTTCAGTTCCGATCCAACTTGAGGTGGATGTACAACGTGGCGTAACCAAAGGGTTGATAGTAGCAGTTCAGATATCACATGTAGAGTGGACTGCGAAAGTGGATTGGAAACAAGATCAAAATAAGTTTCAAGTGCAGCTAAAAGATATGAAAGGCAATGGAACGATAGCTTTGATTCTACCAAAGTCAAACCCTGAACTGCCCTACGTGGATATTTCAAAAGAAGAGGGAGACGAACCCTCTGGTAGATTGTGGATTGACCCTGAAACATCAGCTGTGCAAGTTATTTATGAACTTCATGGAGAAGAAGATATACGAAATGTAAGAACTATTTCAGGACTTGCTGGGGTTTCAAACGCCTTCAGGTTTGCAAGAGGCTCCTGGAAAGCTACAGGTGGAAACGAGACTGACGTGTTTGTGCTACTTCCAGAGGCACAGCTAGGGGTGCACGATATAAACGGGGGGAATGGGAACGACAATTTACTTGTTCTGGAATCAGATTCTTCAGCGTCACCAATTAAGAAAATTGAAAATATGGAGTTTTCCTGGAGGAAAAGTTTTTTGGCTTTGGAGGCTACCATGTACTAGGCAACATAAAAAATATTCAACACGTGATTGGGCGCCCAGGTTTTCAAGACGAATTTCATGTCGCCTGCAACACAAAGACGGTGAATGGGAGGGGTGGTGCTAACAAGGACTTCGAAGATATAATCATCATCAAAGGAAACGGTTGTGGTGCGGAAACAGAAACCGAAATTCATGTCGAATCATTCACAAAAGTTGCCAATACTGCAGAAAACGGGTTATTCAAATATTTAGTTTCTGATATTTTTACCAGTTTGCTAAGTGTCAAACCGTTGGCATCCAATTTTCACCTTATCAAATTTGGTTTTCAACCATGGGAAAAGTTCAGCCAAATTAGTTTTGACGAGGTTCGGCAAACAATTGGATTCTGGAGCACAGGAAGAACAGACACTTTTCCTTTGTTCAGAAACAATGCTTCAGGTTCGAGTGACTACACAAATCCCACTTTCCAATTTCATCAAGCTGGCTCAAACGTGGTTGCAGATGTTCAAGTGAGCAAGGAAGGGATTGTTGCCCTCACATTTGGAATACATGGAGATGGTCTGGGAAATGGAGAGTTGGTGAAAGGTCTCACATTAGATGTCAACAGATACTTGCTAAATGTGACCGAAAAGAGAGACGGCCTGGAAACTGGCGGTTCCATCATGGGGTCCTCCCTCTCCAGCGTGAATCAGTTCTGGATTTTTGAGCTGGAATCAATGCTGAATACTCTCGATGGTGGAGATTGTTCCGAGTGCAGAAACTACTTGCATCTGTCCAAATCTTTTCAGACTGAAAAAGATCTCGAAATTCAATTGAATAAGAAGGATGGTTTCATCAAATCTGGCAACAAAACCTTTATAAAACGTTTGTTGAATATTCACGAGCTGAGAGGAAGAGAAAAAAGTGCAGCTCATGACAAGGTGGTGCTTTCCACATGTGATGTAAGGCAGATTTCAGAAGCTGAGGAAATAGTCATTCAACATGATAAAGCAAATGACTGTGCGTTCAACCTTACAATGGAAATTGGGCCAAACACAATGGTCTGGTTTGAGGATCCTGCCACAAGAAACGCCTCGCTGAAGTGGAACAACAGCACCTTTCACTACCGTTTCACATCACTTCGCTCCTTTGACTTGAATGGAAGTAGTAGTCTTGCTTGGCTTGGACCCGTTCATAATTACTACCTCAATTTCACTGTGGATGATTTGGATTGGATTCGATTTGATTTGGAAGAGCAACAGCTCAATTATTCCATTGCCGGAAATGAGTATCATCATTCTATGATTTTGGGAGCGAGTTACCAAGATCCGTTCTTCAGTCAACCTTCAATGATAACAAGAGACAACTTCAAAATTCAGATTGGAAGAGATGGGAGTGTTTTGTTTACAATGGGCTTTGGCTCTAGCTTCCCTGCTGAAGAGATGAAGACGAGTGTCATGCCCACATTCGACTCAATAGCCAAAGCACTTGGTGTAACGTTTATATTGCAAACTAAATCTCAATTTCTGTTCGTGGGACATGGAAATCTGGAAGGAAGTAGGAATATGCTTGAAAATCTTAATAACACTGTCAGTTACTTGGGTGGAGGAGGAGCGGATGACACAATTTATGACATCACAACACTTCAGAAGGACGTTTACATTTATCCAGGATTTGATTTAGACGCAAACCAAACAGAATTCAGTCCACTTCAAAAGCAGACTTTGGACCTCACTGACATCGTATTCCCGATACGAAAAGCTTGCAAAAAGAAATATTTGCCGAGTGTTGTTGCGACTCAAGAAAAAGATTTAGTTATTTTGATGGATGGATATACAGTTGAACATCCAGGGAAAATAATTATCGTGGGAGGAGCTCAATATCAGGTTGCCAGCAGAATGCAGGTGCTCCTCGGTCATGCAATCATGAAATTTGTGGAAAGCCCAGTTAAAAAAGATTGGAAGATTCGCCCAGCGCCTATTCTCATTCCAGAAGGAATAATCTACACCATCTCAAAAGAGGATGTTGAAGACAACCACGAAATTCGGATTGTTGAGAATAGATCTAATATACAAAACACTTCGTTTCAGTGTGTCCAAAATGGATCGGATTTGTACGTCACAAATATTCATTGGGAGGTGGAGAGTCACGAGCATCAGGGGCACTTTGAGATAACAACTATAATTGTCACCGACTTTTTTGAGAATGAAACTGTGAGCCAGAACTTACCCAATGTTGTGTCAGGAGTTAGTCTCTCCCTTCCAGGTCTCAACATTTTGTTGGAAGGAAACAGGGTTGTTTCCGCGAATGATGTCCTTTATTCACTAGTTCCGAAACAAGTGCGCATTTTGGAATGGAATGCAGTGCTACAAGATGTAAACAAGTATACTTCGGATGGTTCTCATGATACCCTCACCATGTTTAACGACAAAACCCTTTCTCCCAAACTCGGGAATGATAGCAAACATTCATTCGCTTGGGAGTTATTTGGAGGGGTGGTTGGATTTGGCTTGATGTTGCTGCTGACGCTGCCTTGTTGCTTTGTTATCAAAATGAAGATGACACGACGACCTGGCTATGAGCAACTATAAACGATTATATTTCAATGTAAGCACATTGCATCAGAATTCAAAACCATGTAATATGGTCATTATGAAATATGTTTGGTAATGATATTTGTGTTTCATTTTCAGATCCAGGAAAAACAAGCAGCCTTTCTACGTTCTTCGTCTTATCCACTTTATTTCAGTCTGTATAAATCTTGCGAATGTTCATGAGTAAACTGATATTTATTAAACTCATTCTATTATTAAAATATGTACTCATAAAACAGGTAACCATCTACAAACTAGGTTCATAAAATAACATTCCCATACATATTTCAGTAAAAAAACATGTAATGGCTCAAATCAGCATGTAGTTAATAAACACTTTTATTTTTTTAAATTTGAACTTAGAACACCTTGAACAACATCATTTTTCGTTTTAATGACTATCCAGTTATTTTAGAAAAAACATTTTTGAAGCCCTGCTTTTTCAGTTGTTAGGTTACAGTGTAACAGCAATTCTACTGCAAAATGTAAACTTTTTGGATTTTACATCTTTGATTTATCGTTTTTGTAAGGTTTCCCTTCTAGTTTTAAATATGCATATTGAACAAAATTCACTTTAATCTCCAATTTATTTCAATGTTGAATGTGCTTGTGACCTGTGCGTCTTCCTCACTCATTCACAGCAGTATGGTTTCAACTCCAAAGTTTTTGAGCTATTTGTGCACGGAAAGGAGATGTTGAAAGAGAAAGTAAGGCTAGCTCCTACCTGTAATGGGGTCGATGATAGCGTGCTTAACATCCGACAGGTACCTAAATACTTAGCGTAAACAATAGGGCAACAATGTACCTGAAGGTTATGGTGGGGAATAAAATTATACAGGTTCTAGACTCGTTGATAGGAACACCTCTCTACTTCTACCCTAATCCTTTGTTGTGACTCTCACTTGTTCATACCGTTACCTTTGCGCTTTTGAACTTTGCTTTTCGTAGGCAACAAGTGAACGATGAAGCAATATTGTGATTCACAATTTGTGAATGCTACGTGACAAAATGAGTATAAAAAGTCTTTTAATTAGAGGTATCGCCTTAGATTACAAATATTCGATTATTATGTTGATTTAGCAACCCGAGCATTAGAAAGTGTGAAGTAATCAAAGAATCCCATAGATAGTTACGCTTACCGTTACTCAGCAAATGAAATATCTAGAAGCAAGAAACGAAGAGACTTTCTGCAATCCAAAATCAAGTCAAAGTCATTTATTGCATTCCATGCTTACTTTAATGAGTGTTTATGGTTTGTAGATATTAAACTGACGCATAATATGAGTGAGTACACATTATATAAAGCGATCCAAATATTGGGTGAGCTACATAAGATGAGCAAATAATGATAATACATTCGCTTTCATGACTAAATATCTACCTTTTGCACACTCTAAATATATCATTTCGTTTAAGGCTTAGTTGCTTGTGATTGTTTTAACTGTTTCTTGAGTCTGAGCAAAAAATCCTCCTTTTGTTACAGTAATATACAGAAGTTTCTATCATTTCTTATAAATGGTCAGATCAATATCCTGCTTTCAATAATATAGTCTGAGATAACGAAAATATTAATCAAATCAGTCCGAATTGAGGGTAGTTTTAGTGCAGCGAATAATAAGAGGAAACGAAGAAGTAACAGCTACAATTCCTTTTCTTCTCCCCCAAATCATTCTTCATACTAAATCATCGCGAACTCAGTGTGCTCATCCCTGCCTTCGTCGACAATTGCTGAACTTGTGGGACCTTGACATGGTGGGTTGAAATCCATCACACACTCAATACTTCGTAACATATACCGTATATTGCGTTGATACACATATTGGCTTCTCTCCGTAGTCATCATGTGTTCCTATACTGCAACTCTTGAGACACTCATATATGTGAATTTTATGGGTTTGGAGATATGCAAATTTAGAAGGGAGAAACGAACGCATACTTTTTACTGCTTCAACTCTTGTACATGCAAGGCAAATTGTTTACGTCAGTAAGGCAAAGGAATAGGGGAAGTTGTGAATTGACAATCGCGCAAACTCTGAGATTCTTCATAAATCACTCATTTTCGGTTTGCTCGTTGAGACGACAAGTTATATTTGATCTCCCTAATTTCTACAACTTTCTTAACCCGGAATCATCACTCCTGATTGAAAACATTTATTTTCAAAAAAATTCGACTTCCGTTGCAGGATTGCTAATTAATCAAACACTGGAAAATGGGTCGGTTCCCTCTTTCCTGTTCAATTTGTAAACGTGCCTTCTACTCCGAAATGGCATGGCATAGTCACTTGGTCCAGTGCTCCAAAAGCAAGGGGACAACTTTGGAGGGTGCTACCGAAGGAGTGAAGGAATGCTGTGTTGTGATCGATGGAGACATCCCTTGTCAATCTCTCCTCGGATACTTATCCCAAGGAGGAAAGACGATTATAAGCTATTTTTATGGCTATGGCGAAAATACCTCTTTACGAACTGTACAATTTGAACGAGAGTAAGTTCAAATTAAATCCGATAGTCTAATCATATATTTGCAATTTGTCATGAATATACTAAATTGCTCTCTTTGTTTGTATATTATACTTTTTAACAGGGATATGGTCAACCAATTGTTTCAGGAACTCAATGGAACCAGTCACTTCATGATTGAAGACAAATTCGCTCATGTAATCAGGGCTGTAGAGTTTCCCATGTCTGGAAGTAAGTTATTCATGGAGAAAATCAATGGTACAAACCGAACTGCAAAAGATAATCTAATCATGTGTGTTTGTTGTGTTGTTTCCTTAGCTGCTGCTAAATCTGAATCTACAAAGGAGGTGGAGTTTGACAACTGGCTCATGAAGACTGAGGAGGGATCATCTTCCAAGCTATGGAATGAATTCGTCGCGCTTTGTGAGGAGGTGGTCACCCCTGCCAATGACTGTCACCGAGTGCTGGATCTATTGAAAGGAGCTGGGAAGATTTTGAAACTGCTGGATCCATCTGTGAAACTGGGTTACTTCCGGCACTCTTACCTCAACGAGATGCTGATATACACCTCATTTCCGAAGCAGCCCTTGACAAAGCCCAGGGTCCAATCCAAAACCAAGGATGTCGGGAGGGTTTTAGAGAACATAGGAATGACAGTGCTCAGTTGTGACGTTGACAAAGATGTGGTGACGCTGTTTGATAAGAAGACTGGAATCCCGTTCCAAATTGTCTTTAATCAGCTCCAGCAGCCGGAAATTGTGATCAGCGAGCTCCTCAAGTTTCTTTTTGACTTTGATCCTCGTGCGAAGGCCCTTTATAATCTTCTCCTGTTTTGGGTCCGTGAACATGATGTCAAGTTTGGATTCAAGCAGCGAGTTGGATCGGAGGAGTTTCAGGATATACCAGAGGCTCTGGGCCTTGAGTGGCTATGCGTCTTTTACTGCTGCCAGATGGGACTCATTCCAACTCCGAGAAAGGTTCTCAATCCTCCTGTAAAAGGAAATGATGTTATGACCATTGGAGAAACACGTCGATCAGGCACCCACACCTGGTTCCGAAGAGATCGTGACTTCGTTCGCAACTGGGGTTCTACTAAACATAAAGAAATGGCTCAAATTGGATCCGACCAGTTTGTGTGGAGCGTTTTGGAACTGCTCAGGGGTTTCCTGGAATTCTACGCCACGACCGACTTCACCAAGTTTGGGATGAATACGACGGACGGGAAAGTGATTCCTTTGAAGAAAGCAATGAAAAATAAATATTTCAAGTGGAAAAATGAAAGGAATGCGATCACGTGTTGTTACTTAGTTTGTGGACAAAACTTGGATCAAGCTTTGGTGGAGAGAATTCAGCTGAAACTGGAAACCTTTTTGAAGAGCAACTCAGCGGGATGTACTGATTAGAGTGTTTTGTGATTCAAGATAATATTCAGGAAAGTATAGTATTTATGTACTTTTTATCTTATACTCTTTTGCAATGAGTTATTATTATGATTTTGACTTTATTTGTAATGGCCAAATATTTGACTGTTCTCCCTGTAATTGCACAATATTCATTTAATATTAATATACCGATACTTATTATATACCTATTGAAGCTATGAATTTGTGGCGTACTTGCTGAAATAAATTGTTCACAGTAGCCACTAGTACTTCACAATTGCTAATTAGTCTTCATTCCTTTCGCATAAAACCTCGATTCTTTATTGTAACGGTTTCCCAAAAACTAAGTAATACGCATATCCTTTCACAGCATTGCATTGTCCATGAAAATGACCGTTCAAAAAGGTGTATGCTTCATGATGTTATGCATCTTTATATCATC
This sequence comes from Orchesella cincta, assembly GCA_001718145.1. Classification (NCBI taxonomy): domain Eukaryota; kingdom Metazoa; phylum Arthropoda; class Collembola; order Entomobryomorpha; family Orchesellidae; genus Orchesella; species Orchesella cincta. The sequence continues at coordinate 33,122 of LJIJ01001642.1, forward strand.
TGACTTTTATATAAAGCTACTAATACTTTTAAGGATTCTACCAATTCTGAGATATTTTAGAGAATTCATTACACAATGATATATTTAGTGCCAAATTTTGGAAACAAATATTTACTGCTTAAATTCATTTTCATACGTAGCAATTTATTTCAGAAAAGGATTTTAAATAGGAACGACATTGTATTATTAGCCTTAGCTCTATATATTCTTTTGCAACAATTCATACACTCAAGTTTGTAAATCAAAGACATAATATCAAGAAGATATATACTATAGACTCATTCACCTTAAAGAATCCTTCCATACTGCTAGTAGAAGTAGTCGTCATAATCATTTTCATAGTAATAGTCTGCCCTAGGATCCCTGTACCAATCGTACCAAGAAGTGTCTTCATTTTGTGGTGGTGGTAACCGTTCATCCTCTTCAGTATTGTTCTCTTCCATCGCCTCCCCTGTGAAACTAAGTAGAAGACAAACATTGTTGCTTTTTCAAGTTTGATCAACACGTGACTATAATATTTTGTAGCTTTACCTTTCCACTGGAATATATCTTGGCTGTTCCGAATCCGTTATCCGCCAGGTCCTTACTTGTCGTCTTGCTGATTCAGCGATAGACTGCGGGTTCTCTTGAGGCCGATTGGGAGCCGCGTCCTCAAGTTGAGTACTATAGTCTGCAAGTGCAACGTCTTCTTCATCCTCAGTAGATCCATCCAATAGAGTTTGTAGCAGTCCAACTCGCTCCTTGTCCGGGCAAAAGTCTTCGTGATAAGTAAGCTCTTGAGCTAGAGCTTTGTGTTCAGGATTGTATCTGCAGGGCATCATGAGAACTTCCGTTCCTTCCTCGGTATTGGAAGTCACAAAGGTGTGTCGGCATTTCATTAAATGCTTGGAAAAGCGAGTTTCCCTGTATTAACAAGCAATTAAATATATTATGTAGCTTATAGCATGAACATTGTTACTATAAAAAACGTACAGATCCCATTACCTGACAATATGATTGGAATTGTATGGGCACGTCTTCAAGTAGCCGCTAGCAAACAAGACAAAAAGGTCTGCTGGCTGACTAGTGTTTGCGGTTTGACCAGGTACTTCAGATCCAACAGGTTCTCCTTCATTGCCGACAATTCCATTTTCTTCTTGATCTGCAGGGTTCTCAGACCTATTTGAGAATGTAGAAGCGCTTGGATGATCCATAGTTTTCAAGTTTCCGAACAAAAATGTAGTTGCAGGCTTGAAAACTTTATCATGGGCTGAGTGAGTGTCTTCTACGAAAGCTGAATCAAAAATGAGATTTCATAGCAAGCCCATCTCACATTTATGTGTGCAATTGTATGTGCATATGTTCCATGAGACGCATGAAATGAAACGTCAAAAGGTTTTCATACCATTTATGCAAAAGCAATGTAGGCGCAATTTAAACCTTTAAATTGAGTACATTATTTCCAACCTGCTTTCGGGATTCCGGCTTGAGGACTTCTTTCGTCTCACCTCCGTTCTGAAAAGAAAACAAGAAATGGAATTTTCCTGTTATCGTCTCTAGATGATTTTATTGTTTTTTTAGACCGGTCCGGCTGTCTATTGGGTGCATCTTGTTTATTTCGCCTCATGGCCGACCTCGGTGCTGACGCGAGAAACATGCTTTTCTTGGTTTTAGAAGAATATCCTTCGGGAAACGGCCAGGCGTCCACTTAGAAAAGGTCAGTCAATATAAATGCGGCGCTAGCTTCTCCATAATCTAAGAGGGGTGGATAGTTTGACTGACCTTGTCAAGTGCCTCGGCGTCCAAGATATTTTGTTTTAAACCCAAGAAACAGCAATTTGGCGCCGGGCCATTATGGAATCTGTAAAATAAACAGTTAACAGTGAGACATTTCTTTACAAGTTTGGACCATTATAAAGCTATAAAGTAAAGATAGTAAACATCCATCATAAATGGCTACACTTGTGGAGGACAGCTGGGAACCTTAACCTCCGTGCAACATCATCATTCAGTCTCAGAAGCCTGATTGGCATCTTCCCTCTCTGGGACATCCTTTCACCTTTACACCCCTGTCCTCCTTCCTAGCTAAATTTACGTCACCGTATAGTTGAATGTGTTAATGTTTACAAATGTGAACTCTGATCAACAATGAATGTCGTCTGCCATCAAACCTTTTCTCAGGGCTAGATGCTGTCATCAACCACCGAAAATTCAAGCGGGGACCGCCGACTGCTCTTCGGCATAGATCATCCCCAATAGGAGCTTGTCAATTTACCTGTAACCTTTGTTCTACACTTATGGCACTACCTGTTCTGCAAATGGAGGATCACGTCTTGGTTTTGCTCTAGTTTTGCCCGCTTTCCTGGGACTTGTGCGTGGGGTCCCACTCCATCCCTTCTCCCTATGTGAGCTAAAAGTGTGCTATTGTTCATCAAACAACCACAAATCAACGTCGACGATTAACATTCATCTCACAGTCACAGCTTAGAAAACAAAGCGCAAGAACTGGAGTCTGCCTATCCAAATAAGAACAAAAAAATGCAAATTCAAAATTATGAGATTGAGTCTGCGCTTCTTATTGCTTTACATGCAAGATTACATTCATAGCATGATCATCGTCATCATGAGATTAGACCAGAACAGGTTCACAATAAGAAAAGCACTCGAGATGATGTTAGTACAGAGGACTACATGGAAGAAATGATAGTCATTAGTCGAGAGACTTGAACCAGCTCAGCTCTACTGCATTTTGGTTTGAGTTATTTCACGTAAGGTGGACAAAACTGACACGTGGAAAGTTGCCTGACAATTACCAAGACTTTAGTCGCTTCATAGGGCTTTGTCTCGTTTAATATGTTTGCTCATCATTAAACCCAGAGACGCAAGCACGACTCACAGTTCAAGGGCGGATTTGCAGTAAAGATCATAGTCCTTGCTCATGTAACAAAACCAAAAATAGACGGAATGGCTGACTGCACATTCACGAAAGAAGTTCAATTGCGGGCGTGAAGATTGGTAAAAAGCAATAAATGAGTTGATGTTATGGCAGCTAATGTGAATAAATAAGCTCAATAGCTGAAGGTGTTAGAATGCACAAGCTGATTTGTGGTAGTAAGGGAAGATTAAACTTTGGTAGGCAGCTAACTAAAAAGCACGTGTGTGCGAATTCTTTGGGCATCATATAAAAGGTTAGAGATTTTAGTGAACAAACCTTTAGGCCACTTACAGTTTTTCAGCTTTTTTTCGAGCATGGCGATAAGCCTTAACTATGAGAAAAACATCATTTGCAGTACCATCAGTATGTTCATTGCTACTACCATATAAATGTGCGTATCGTTATTGGAACATGGCTTTGGCACTAATTGAAAATCCTCAATTGCTATTTTGATCCACAATAAATGTTCGAAGGAGTGCGGCTTTTTCGTAGAATTGACTGCATGACATAATCACCTCCTCAAGGATCCTTCATGATGATTAAATGTCAGGCTTTTTCGAATGAGCACTGAAGGGCCAACACTTCCAACTTTTTGTCAGTCGGCCATGATAAAACGAAAGTATTTAACTAAGACTGGATCCTATCGCAACTACACCAGAGCGATTTTCTTGTTTCGTGCTCATTTAACACTCCATTGAAATAACTATGGATCATCAGTCTGAGCCAACAAGCGCTGTTGAGCTATCCATATGCTCACGAAAAATAAGAGTTCTACGTAAGAGAATATGCCGCTCTCGCAGCAAATTCAGAAAGGGAAGATAAGCATGATGTTTAGGTGAGATCTAGATAGTGGTTCGGCAATCTGGTCGAAGGAAGAAGACACCGCACTAAGCTTGATTCTACTGAAAGTCGATGTACCGCCACACACCTTCTGGTTCCAATTGTACTTCCGCAGAACATTTGTAGCTTAGGCCAGGCCCAGCACGTAACTTGAAGACACCCTTTTTCTTTGGTCGTTTGGCCTTTGCGCTATACAGAATTCGCGGCACTTAATCCTTGAAATAGTTGAGTCCCAGGTGTGCCCACTATGGATCATGTCAAGTTCTATTTTTATACATTAAAGTTAAATGCTCTAGGTAATATGTTTGGGCAATCAATTCTGTACGGCTATATATTTTAGCTTATAAGCATTATTAATAACTATAATTTCGTTCAAATAATTGGGCCTTGCTTAGCTAAATAATACAGGAAACTAGCTATCAATAACAGCTATTTTTTTAATACCTAAGGGCATTTCGTTAATTAAATGAAGAAACAGGTGGAACAGACTCGAGCCTTTTTTTCTGTTCCGAACTAGTCATCCTTAAATCGCAACCGAGGGAACCAGGAACGAGAACACTTCTTCAATGTGATTGCTGCGATACAAATCCCTTTTGTGCATATCCCAAATCAACAAGCGAGGTAACGGAACGGAAGTTCTCATGATGCCTACCTTCATGACAGATGAGACATTATCCTCTTATGCAAACCACAAGAACTTTGACCGAAGCACTAAGGAGCCTAGCTGAGTCATAGTTGAAGCTTATGTACTTACTCTACAAACCCATCAGAAGACTTTGATGTGTAGGTCTGGTCACCCGGCACCAAGGGAGAGCGAGTTGAAAGAACTGGACGTTGCACTACAATAACACTTCAGACAGACTCTATTGATGTGAATTCATGTACTACTTGAGCAACTGATGAGAGAAGCGGACGAACGTTGCCAGCCTGGCTTTCACACTGCAGACTATCCCATAATGTCGAGCTCCTCCAAGAACGTATACCGAGGACGGCAGTCTATCGCTGAAGTCGGATCTTCCCACAAGCACGGCACCCAAACAGAGGTGAACCGCATGGCAGTCTGTACCGCCTGCGGCTGAGATATAACTCAGGGCAAAATTGCAACGGGACAAAGTAACGAGCCAAGATGACACTATTCGGCGCGAAACGGTGGAGATTCGAGAAAGGTAAACAGCTAGCCAACGAATATTAATTAACGCATTGTATGGATAGATACAGAGGCTGAGAGTAGTGATCAAAGCTAACCTAAATTATGATAAAAAAAGCCGAAGCACAACTGTGTGTTCTGAGTTGTTCCCAATTAAAACACTGATGAACTATAAGTAATGCAAGACGCAGGGGAGAGATGCGTATTGTGGGTCATTAGCTAAACGTAACTAAGATTTTACACTGACGAAGGGGAAAAAGTGGAAACAGAAAAATGAGACGTTAGAGATAACCACGATCCCACCCCGGAACAAAGAAAGGTAAGTAGAAGAACACGGTCATTACTCTGGTAGCGATTGGTACACGCCACCTGGGACCCCACAAAATGAAGACACCTAGTTCTTTGCAGACTGAGGCTATCGTATGATTTGATACTACGGAAGTTATGGAAGCCACGACTACTCTAGGGTCAGCCTACTTAATCATGATAAGACAAGTATGTGGAATTAAGGATTTGACCTGACCCTTTATAGGTGAACTTTCTACTGAGTCAGCAGTTAATGTGAAGACGTATTATTAATTTTAATGGTTTGAATCTTGAGAAGATTCATCCTCGTATCTTTGATTAGTATATTACTAAATTCACTTTTGAACGTGTACTTGGATATATTTGATTGTCTTTGGTTGCATTATACAAAAAGCAATATTTGATGTATAGTGAAGCTGAAATTATAGGCTTTAGACTAAAAAGAACTAATATGATTCTAGGATTGCGTACTATTTAAAGGCTAAAAATTAATCCTTTTACACTGAAAATTGATCGTAATCTGTCTATGCTTTAAAATCAAGCGCTTATGAATTAACTCTGATGATTTAAAGATACAAAGTTATGACTATTTTGACGTTTATCAAACTGAAAATGTAATTTTAAGAACTAGTTGGCTAAATAATTTGCTTTTAAATATACCTTCCCAAGAATTTTGTTGGGTAACTAGCAATAATATCTATATCTAAAATTACATTTGTGTCTCAGAATGTTGGGAGATTCTCTAGTAAAATCCTTAAAAAAGTAAATTCTTCAGAAGTTAGTGGTAGAATAGCTCCTTTAAAAGTATTAGTAGCTTATATAAAAAGTCGAGATGCATATAAAGATGCATAACTCGCATCAGCATACCAGCTTGTTGCTGAACGGTTCCATTTCATGGACAATGCAATGGCTGTGAGAAGGACTATGCCGGTATTACTTAAGTGTTTTGGGAAACCGTTACAAATAAAGAATCGAGGTTTGTATGCGAAGGAATGAAGACTAATTAGCAATTGGAGTCCTAGTGGCTCTGTGAACAATT
>LJIJ01001643.1:0-39364 GCA_001718145.1 Orchesella cincta
GATTCTTGGGGAGGACACCATATACATTATCTCCATAGTGCCGCAAGTTAAGCGCGGGCCCCATAGTGCGCAAGTTAAGACGGGGGCAAGTGCGCCGCGCAGCGCATAGTTAAGGCGGGGCAGCCCGATAGTGCCGCCCAAGTTAAAAGGGAGCCAGCCCATAGTGGCCTTTGGGAAACCATTTCTTTTTGCTACTAGGGGCCCGCCTTTAACCCCCGGCACTTCTCTACCCGAACTTGGCGGCACTCATAGGGCTGCCCCGCTTATCATTTGCGGCCACTATGGGCTGCCCCGCTTAACTTGCGCGCACTATGGCTGCCCCCTAATTGCGGCCGGCAACTGCGGCACTGGCTGCCCCGCTTAACGCTTGGGCCCCTATGGCTGCCCCCGCTTAACTTGGCGGCACTATGGGCTGCCCCGCTTATATTGCGGCACTATGGGCTGCCCCGCTTATATTGCGGCACTATGGGCCTGCCCCGCTTATATTGCTATGGGATGGCGGCACTTGCCTTGGCACTATGGACCATTGTGGCACTAGGCTGCCACAGGGGTACCTCAGTGACATATTCTACACGGGAATCGAAGCAATCAGCCGATTGAATCTATTCCTTCAAGATGAAGTCTGCCAGATACCAGCCGTACGCTAACCGATCCAGGATCACGAATTTTGATCGCCATTGCCAAGCCTGTGGAATCCTCATCAAAGGAGCCGCTCATCAAAAGCCAGGTAAGTTTTCCATTCTTTTGTATAACTTAATTGTGTTTTGCATGTTTTTAATTTTTCTTTCAGTCTCCTGCTTTAAGTGCAAAGCTCCACAGGGTGGACGACAAGGATGGGTGGAGGGCGGTTGGGGTCGTTGTGCTGAGTGCGATTCCTGGATGAATAAGGAGCACTGCTACTGCCTGTGCGGATTCGCTAACCAGGAGGCCATTGAGCGGAGGCGCATGCAGCATGAAGCTGTTCGACAGCAGGAGGAGCATCGGCGGCAGATGGAAGTACGGGATCTGCAGAAACAGTTGGCCAGGCCCGAACGCCACAAGATGCAGCTGCAGCAGAAACTGGACGAGCGGGAAGCAGACGATGCAGTGGCAGCGATGGGTGATGTTGAATTAGATGATAAGTAGAAGCAATATTGTAATCTTTTTTGTACAGTTTCGTAATAATAAATAATAAAAAACAAAACAAAAATACCAGAAAAACAAAAAGACAGAAGCATATTGATGAAGGAACGTGGCACATTTCTACATGCTGCCACATTTCTACATGATGCCACCACACTGCTACATTTAACATGTTGCGACATCGATACCTCAGTGGGTCTTTGCAATTATTACTGCACTTAGTGCAGTAACGGGCCCTCTTCTAGTGCAATATAATGATTATGATGAGATGAGAATTCGCTTGCTTTGACTTTATCTGACAGGAGTACGGTTTACGTATAACGCTAACCGCAAGCAATGTGAAGAGTGTTAGGAAACCAAAAAAGGCTTTGGCTTGGAGCTTGGGTTCACGGGCTTGAGTGTTGAAAGCATGACAGCTTATCTTTATCCTTTTTTATGAAACATTTTTGGCTCCTTTTGAAACACTAAAACTAAAAATAATGTGAGGATTTCCTCACTGTTAGCAGTTGTGCCGTAGCATTATAAAACGTTTCATTTCAGTTTAGTCTTTCACAAACTCCCTTTCAGATTCTAATCTTTTTGTGAGTATGAATGAATTTTGCTTGAAAAATTGTGCTGGATGAACCATTCACATTTTATTTCATTTTGACGTGTATATTTTTCTACTGATGGTTACATTACGATTACGATGATTTACTTGCAGTATGGTTTCGAAATACTGTAGAAGCTTTGTATGAGTGGTCAATATAAGTATATTTCAACACACTACTTGCATACAACATCTGCCATATAAGTTGTACGAGTATTTTTATTTATTGGTTTTCAAAAAGGAAAGTAACATACTTTATGTGATTTTACAAATCAAAGGAATTGGGTGTTCAGTTTTTTGTCTCATTAGTAAGCAGAAACTGTGACAGAAAAGGTTTGAGTTGTTTTGTGTACAGCATTTTAAATGAATGTATGAATGAATACCAACCGTGTAAACGCGTAAAGTTTGTCCCCAAAACAGAACAACTATCAAGTACGTACTTTCGATTCAATGTCGGCTGACTTTCACTCTCAACTCGGTTTGTGCACATATGCACTTGAAAAAACTCCATAAACACGAGCGCCATACGTGTGCATTGAACGTGTATGTATGTGTAGGCGTTTCTTCCAACATTTAATACAAGTGAGATAAAAGTGGGTAAAAGTACGGAAGAACCTAATCCTATCATTCATTCTTCTTCATCTTGGTTGACTTTTCTCTTCTCTACCGACAGACAAGATGAGAGAAAAGGAAAAAGATGGGGTATATTTCAACAACTTTTGTTCCTTTTACCTCTTACTTCCACCATTTTCATCACAATGTTGTAGGCTGGCTAGCTTGAGAGGGCTCTTAGGTTTACTGTAAGCCCACCAGCGTTATATATCATTATGTATAGCTTCGCCCTTCCAGAAAAAGATTATATCCATTATATGTACACAAGTCTTGGAACAAACTGAACGCATCTGAATGATTTCTTTCTTTTTCTCATCCAGAATTCTTTTATCTTCTTTATAACTTTCTTGTCGGATGTAAACGAAGAGAGGGAAAAAGAGACAAGCCGTAGAATAGAATCCTATATTTTTGCCATTGCAATTTCTTCGGCATCAAAATGGCTGTCGGTGTACTGGCCGTAGACAAAGGCTGGAGGTTAGGCAGAGTTTCATGAAAAATGTGCTGGTTGGGGAAACTGATGACTGCTACGTTTGATCGTTCTCTCACAGGTTCTCAAACCGATCGCATTGTATATACATACATACATTCATACATATTCTACTACCATGATAACTCTAACTAACATTCGTTCCTGAAGGTATCTTTGTGCCCTAAACTCCTTGCTAAGTAAGCATACTCGAAAAATATATAGAATCAAAATCAACAAAAGCACTCTTCTTTCTAGCGTGCAGACATAGTTGTGGGCTAAGTAAGTCACCTTTTCTAGCGAGTCTCTAAAGTAATGCAATCAGCATACACTTACACCTTAGTGCAGTCCTCTTTATGATGATGCAAACGGGAATGAGCAAACACATGACTTGTTTTTTCAAGGAATGATATTTTTATGCCGATAAAGTCTATTTCATTGAACCACGGATGACCATGCGACGTAACGCTTTTGTGAGGGAAAGTACGTCTGCTTCTTACGTTTGATATGCTATTCCTTGCCTTTCACCAGTAAAAATATGAGCTTAGTCATGCATACAACATTCTTCATGGACTGGGAGAGAAAGCTAGTTTTGGCTTTGGGAATTGTGCTTTTGGACCAACTCCTCTATAACATGGTTGGGCACAAGCTCAGCCACTCCAGAGCAAAGGCACATTTTCATATTTGTAGCATGAGCATGATACATTTACATTCATGCATGATGTCTAGTCCAGATAGCTTTGTGAGAGTGTATGAGTGTGCTATCATCAACAGCTTTTCATAGTAGCTAATCCTTTAAAAAGGTTTCTGGTCACGAACTTGCCTCCTGCGTTCCACTTCCTCTTCGCAGTGAAAAACATAATAATTTCTGACTAATGCCCATTCCATAACATTTGTTACGTGATTATTATGGGTAAGGCCGAACCCTTTTTTTGTGTTCTTATACGTTGTTCCGTCATGAACATTCTTTTTCAACACCAAATTAAAAATCAACGACCTGTACGCGCAGCCATACATTCAACTTATTATATCAGAACGGTCATTGTTACAACATGAGCAGAATTATTAGCGACTAGTTGTACTTCTTCTAAATTCTGAGTATGTGTAACATGTACTACTGTTCTATCTACCTAGAAAAAGGAACAACTATGAAACAATCCGACTTTATCCGTTTGTTGCATGATGTACCTATAACCACAGTTGTTGTAGCATAGCGCAAAAGTGAAAGCACACTCCATGTATAGTACCTATATTGCACAACGTTTGTAAATAAAACGCAGTATATATATGTGTGTAGGTAGAATGTGTGCATCCCATTACGATAATGGAGTCAAATGATTAGCGTGTTGGTCCATATATTATTTTTAATTAGTTTCAACTGAAAACGCTCAGTTTGTGGCATCCCTGATTTTCATTAGACCAGTAAAAGCTCCGTTTTACATTTCAACTTCATTCATTATGCATAGCTTTTTCGAATTAGATGTTTTAGTTTGTGTAAAAATCAAATAAATTTTTATATACTCTCTCGTAAAAATAAGTAAGAACTTCAGATAAGCTGGGTAAAATTCAGTTTTTGAAATAAGCTTATTTCGTAAAGTTTTCAAAGCTACATTTTTTACTTTCACCTCCTCACTGCAAAGGAAAAGGTCAAACAAAAACTGTTAACAGTGGAAATTTATAGTACAGGGCCGTCAACATAATACGGGGATAAGTAAGGAGAATTCTTGACATGGATCTACACCTCTCTTGTTTCGTCAAGTAGCGTTTAAGGTTGTGAGACGAGACCTACACGTTTGTTCTCCTCATGCGGATGAATGAGTCACATCCTTGTAATAAATATCTAGTTTTCTAAAAGCACACACCCATATAAAACACTGGGGCTGGTGTCTGAAACAACTGGAGCTTGCAGTGTTCTTTATGGAGAGATCTTCAATTCTTTCATGGGCCGTGTACTCCTTTTTTCGTCCCCTTTCTCTTCACATTTTCTTAAGCATGAAAAATGTTAAAAAATGCTTTCCATGAGACTGTATGTATGCATGCATGCATTATAAGCCTCTAGAGTGTCATGTTTCACCTTCTAGATGGACAGGAATTGCTCCACAGGTCCTCTTTTCTGTAGGGTTTCGCGTGTACGATGGATTCTTCCTTTTTTGTTAACACTGCTCATTGTGAAGAGGACCATGGATGAAGATGAAATGATGCCCGTATGGTAGAGTCAAAGGAATAGTAATGGCAACAAAGTCTTGATATAACCCAAAGCAGGATCTGTTTCTGTGTTTCTGTTACGTTCTCATCTCCCTTGCTAGCATCACCTCCACGGTTGCTATCATAAAGTTGCTGTGGGCTGGTTTGAAATATGCATGTACGTAGGCACATAATAGTGTTTTTATGCCCTACTAATACCCTTACATTGTTTTTGGCACACTGAGCTGTATCTTGGTGATAGTGCTACCTATAAATTCACCAAAGTTGGGTTTTCTTTCCTCCCAATTCATTTTAACAACATTACTATGTGACGGCTGCTCTACAGAATCACGAGGGATTACTTGACTCAATGCAATGCAAACCAAGTGTACAAGTATGCCATGTCGTCCTTTGCCCTAAATGTGCAAAATACAATGCATATCAAGTATCCAATTCAACCTTTTTCTAACAACTCGTATGCTTCTCTGACTTTGAATTTCTTCAAAAAAGCAGAAAAGTAGGACTTGGTTATCGTCTTTCACTTCCGGAAATATGTGCTGACTTATACTTATGAGCCTGTTGGGAAACAAATAACAAAAAGTAATCAACAGAATAAAAAGAACACATTACCCTTTTGACGCTGTTTGCTTCATTGCCTTAATGGGATATGAAGACGGCCCTATACACCCGTCCGGAAACAGAGACACTGAAAGAAAGTTGGGCGGCTGAACCAAAGACAATATCACAATCCTTGAAACAAATTGATGCATGATGAAACTCATAAGAAGTTTTTGCTTCGTATGACAATAAATAGTTTTATTACCTTTTCTTGTAGGATACAAGTATGGATGGATATGTGGGTGGATAGATGGAATGGGTACGCTTGAATTGGAAATACTCAACTTTTATGCTTTCATTTTATTTCCCCAGTGTAGCTTTTGCATTATGTAGCCACCATGCGTAAAGCTAAAACAAACAAACTGTTACCTTTGATGTTTATGAATTCCTAGCCTTTTTGTGGTCGATGATGGGTTTGTGAACGTTAACAGACGAGAACTGACAAATACAAAGCAAAATTGTAAACAAATAATATGGTTTCTGTCTGAAACATTTGGTTAACATTTCCTCCCCAAAATCCTATAAAACAACAACTTTAAGCGACCTGTTACCGCATTAGAAGGTGTTCGATCAATCCGAGTTCATTTTTTAACAATTTTTCGACTTTGTACACATAACAGCTACTACATGCTATTGCGTGCAATTGTTATAAAGACGTCGATATAAATGTGCGTGTTTTTAATCTGGATCCCGTGACTTGACGTGTTTTTTGAATTTTACTTGGTTCGATTTCCGTTACACTTCCTTTGTTTGGAATTTTACGCCCATTTAAAAAAAACTATAATCATTTTTTGGTAATGGATTAGATAATGGAAAATGGTTTAATGTGCTTAAATTATCATTTTACTCTGACATTTACAATGATTTACATTGGTTGATAACCATACAATATAACCATACAATTTGGCGATATACCAGTATCTTAGTTTAGTAATCAGGGAGTCTCCCAATTATAAATGGGAAAGATATTATGTTTGCTTTGCTTGGTCATACCACGACAAAGTATGTTGTTTTACAAATGTTCATTAATTATACTCTGTATAGACAGTTTAACTGGGTCGGAATTCTCAAGAGATAAAAAAGAGCAGAAAAAATCACGCAAGCGTGTATAGCTGCAGCTGGTTGTGTGGACGTGCTTATTAAGTTAAACAATTAACGTTTATATCGTATTGCTTTTATATGCAATGACCACCATGGCCGTGGAAAGAAAAGAAAATATGATTGTATGTTTGTTTTATGCTCGCTCGTTAAAAAATGAAACACATTATAGCGATACCATGCATGTAGAGTTGTAAACAGTATCCAGTTACTTAAAGCAATATCAATCCCTGTGAAAGGGCGTGCTTTCCGGAATAATGCATCCTAAATATTTTCGGTTTGTCCCTTGAGTCAATTATTCGTTGTTTATTTTTTGATTGACTGACTGACTCTTTTGCAGCTGCTATGCGCTTAAAGTGGTTGAAGCGTTTTTGAAAGAAGATGCAAACATCGAGATTGAGTTGCCGAAAATTCCGATTAACAATTCGAATATGAAAAATTATCTTCTATGGAACTTAATTTTTTATCTGTGACCTTCTGAATAAAAGAACTTGCAGTTTTTATTCAATATGTCATACGCGGTACTTCGAAACCTTGAGAGCTATAAACCTTGTATAAGCTTTCCACCTGTAAAACCTATTATACGTATTAAGGATGTTCGGGAAAGTTGTAATAGCATTTGTCTTACTGGATTTATGTCTCACAATCTTGTTTGATACTAGAAAATATTCCTGACCTTGACCTTGTATATGAAACATGCGATTTAATTTTTCCCGTAATACTTATTTTGAAAGGTGAAATGAAAATATGAAAATATTTGCTTTCTATTATGCAAACTAAGCATAAAATAAAATAAAACATGTATGAAACGAAAATTAGAGGAAAAACAGAGTTGCAATAATAAAGTGGCTTTTAGAAAACACGGAATACATCTCAATTTAGTTTACTACTTGTATCTGACTTCAATGAATCTTCATATTATTGCTTCATGCTTCCTATTTTCACTTGGGAGTTGAGTTTTACTCATTTTAATGTACTAACAAGGTACTAACTAACCTTAATAGCCTGTCTAATGATCAGAATTGAATCTCAAGGGGACTAATAAAACTATAGGTACTTATACTATCTTGAAGTGTAAGATAGCTTTTCTATTGTTCTGCGTTCACATGCAATCCCAAAAGTATGGCAGGTTTTAATCCAATGGTGAGTACTTCGTATGTTGGTCTCAAAATATGAAAGTTACAGATACTGTACCACATACGAATGTATGAATGTTAAACTTGTATTTAAAAAAATAAATGTAAAACCAACAATAAGGAAACCCAATTTTATTACGTATGAATGTACCAATAGAAGAAATGTTGCGTTGCTCAAGTGGGCAGCAAACACTAGCGAGTTTGTAAGAGCGGAATCTTCAATCAAATTCTTTACTTTAAAAAAACTGCGCGTTCAGACTTTTTTAAAAGCGAGGGATTCGGGTTATAGCTCTTTTATATATTTCATTGACATTTATAGAAGTGGCAAATCAATTGAAAGAGAGTCTATAATATTATGGTGGTAACTTTTACAAACACTTTTTGCTGAGATGTCAACTGCTTTTTTGAGCATCGTGCAAGCCATATTCTCTTTGAAAACTTTGTTTTATATGAACGATATACGTAAAGTAGTTCAAATAATGATAAAATTTGAAAAAGGAAACAAAACTTGCGTTGGCAATTATGGTTTCTCCAATAAATGTAGTTCGGCTTCACGTATTATGTTCCTTCGTTTCGTACCACATCTTTTAGTTAAAGCATTATGTTTTTGAAAATGATTCCTTAACTTGACACCAATTCTAATTGAAAGTTTCAAGGCTAAATCTGTGCGTTAGTATACACACCAAACAGGGAAAAAGTTTGAAAGAAAGTAGGACAGAGCGCGGGGATGGGACGCGTCATATAATGATGGAGTTGGAGTTTTGAAGCAAAAGTTTTTAGACGTTGATCGCACAAAAGGAAAATGTCAAATCAGCCATTTTTGAGAGCTCATAACTTTTCATCGTGTTTTGAGTTTCTGTGAGAAAAGAGCCGTTTCATATTCTTGAAGACTATAGGTGCGCTTTTATGAAGAATGGATATGTTCGGCTGACTCTACGTATTGAAAACAGAGCAACGAAGGATGGAGATAGAACAGAACTAACTTGCAGTATCTACGCCTGGCAAGGCAAGAAAAGGCATTCGGGTTTAGGGACTGAAAGAAACACCCATAATGGATTGTAATGGCCATTTTATTGAGGACATGACATTTTCATGATCCTTTCCCCATCTTTCTTCGTGCCATTCTTTTTTGCTTTCTTCTAAACACTTTTCTTGTGAAATCCGAAACTCTTTTTTCTATTCTGTAGAAAGTAATTGAATAGCATAAAACCACAACATTGAAAAGGGGATCGCTACTTAGAGTAGGAATACGGTTTCACTAAAAATGAATTCAGGAAGAACAGTTCTTTATGATGGAGGACTGAACTATGAAAATTGAAAAATGAGAGCGCTGAAATCGAAGATGTCTTTTGTTGTTCAGCCTCCCGAAAAATCGAATTTCCGAGTCTTTGCTACAAGAAATAAAAGTTGTATGAGTAAATTGATTAACTTGGGATTTTTTAAAAGCACTATCCTATCAGTAACACCATTTGCTGACGTGCTAATGTATTTAAGTAGCTACTTGAGATGCAGTCTTCTTTCGATTCATGTAATTTTCTGGATTCCCAAGGTACAATTTTATGACATTTCGGATAGTATGTGAAAGGTTTACTAATTCACAACAGCCAATAGACTAATTGTGGAACTGGGTTAATGCTTACAGATGTATAGATAATATATTATGCCTGTGATTATCACTCTATGCAAGTAAGATTTTAAGTAACGATACCGAACACAACCCTTTATTCGTTTTTAAACTGCGTGTAGATGTACTTAAATAGCTTACATTCGTGCATAGTATTATATGTGCTGTGTATTACGGTTCGACGATGTGATCCATTGAATTTTATTTCACGAAATTAGCATTGAAATAAATTAGTAACGTAGTAGATATTTATACATGTATGGCTAAGCATCAGACTTTTTTATAGCTAATATTATGACTTGAATTGTGCAGTTTTTAGTGTCAAACGAAGAAACTCATTTAAACGTGAGAGCTTCTGTTTGGATTGGTTTGGATGGTTGAGGGTACAACCTAATGTGTGTCTCAATCTCAATCTATTTACCTTTCTGTACTTTACTTGCCTTTCCATTATCATTGACGCTTCCACTCATTTTCTTACAATAGCAGAGAATTTTAAGCTCTTGATGTATGCAATTACCTTCTTCTTCGTATCTGTTTAGTCGAACAATCTCATCTGTTAATTTAAACCCCTGTTCAGGGTGATTCATAAGAGTAATCTCGAACGAAGCATGTCCTGGTAATGCCGTGAAAGAGATTTGAATCATTGAGGACATTTTATATTCTTCATCACCCGTTTTTCTGTTCACATTCTCAAAGTCATCCGGTTTCCATTGAAGAGCCCGAGTGACTTGGAATAGTCTCAGAGGCTCACAAATCCTGTGATACGGCTTTAGAATTTTGTTGAAGCTTTTGATCGCAAAGCGTGCTGCTGATTTCACGAGTGAAGTGTCGGTTAAAATTGGTGCCTTTCTGTAACAAATGCACCATTGCTGTGGAATACCTGCCGCAATGCAACCTCTCGTCTCCGGCATTTTCATAAAGAGACTAGTTCCATATAGAGACTTGAATCGCTTGTTTGCCTGTCGTTCATAATGGATGCTGGGATCAGCTAGTTGAGAAAGGTCAAGTAGATCCTTCAGTGTTTCATGAATGTCGAATGCGGTCGTCAATTTTTCCGAGTTTTCTTGCAAATTTTTCCACGCCCGGGGATAAGTAGATTGAAACCATTGCGGAAGTATAATGTAAGCCAAGGGTAATCGATCCTCCATTTGACCTTGATGAGTTTTTCGTACATCTTCGTTACGACTGCCATGACCTCCAAGCAACATTACAGCGGTGTTATTTAGATGACCGTTGCTATTCAAAAATTTGAGAGTTGAGAGCAATTGAGTGTCACCCCATGCCAGCCTATTGAAATCATCGCGACTCAATTTGCTAGCCCAAGTAAACAAAAAGAATGGATCGTTTTGGTACGTTGTGGCAGTATCTCTGGTGTACTGCATTAGGATATCAAATGTAATTCTCGTTCCTTGACAATGGCCATCATATGACGCATGATTTTGTTGAGTTCTGAGAAAAAATGTGCGAAAATAGTGATCCGTAGGAGAGGCCGCGAAAGCTTGAGACCAGTCCGAGTTGAAAATCCCATTGCTCACCTCATCTTCTACAAAGCTCGTACGATATCCTTTAGCTGAAAAGTTTTTCCAAATGAATGGGCAGTCATCAAGATGAATTGCTGAATTAATTACCTGATTCTGGTCAACACATGTGCTCTTTAGTTGACTGAGATGCCTTCCAGTAAGAAGAGGTACAATGTTTGGCAACGCATTCTCCCCCACTTTGTTGTGCCCTCTTAGCTGAACTCCGGAAAGAGTGTTGACTACATACCTATGAGATTTGGGCATCATTCTGATGAAATTCATTTGAGAGGTGGAATCCAGCCCGAGAATGATTACGGACAACTTATGCTCGTTTCTTGACTTTCCCTTGAAACTTTTGAAACGAGCGTGCTTTTTCCTGCTCGCTTTTTTCATTTGCTTCATTATGCGCCTCTCAACACTCGCTTTACGACTGGAAAAGGCGATAGCATCTTTATATTTAGAACCTGCAAATCCGCATATTATCTCGATGAATTCATACTCGGCTGGAATAGCTGTCTCACGTTCCGTTATCGGGTGACAAACATATGTGGAATTCTTCGTTGGCTCCAGCCTAAATTTCAGCGAGAGAGAAAGAAAGAAGAAATATAGGGTGAGCTTTCGCAAACCAAAGTTCAAGCGTTATAAAACCCTTTTCAGAGTGGAGATGAGCATACCAAACTTCAGCATCTGAAACACGGTAAAACGGTCTGTAGCAGCATGGAGCTCCAACATCCAACTTCTGCACGAGTAGATTTGAATGAGCTCCTTTCTTCCCCTCAAATGCCATTTTACCTATGCCTGGATTAGCGGCTTTTACACAATCTATAGGTGTTGGTTTACTTATTAACATTTTGATTTCCGGTTCAAGCGGATTCAGAGTTGGAATGAAGCAATGTCGTTGGGATGTGATGTGAGCATTAGTTTGAGCATCCAGATTGAAGAACCTAAAGAGCAGGTACAATAAACATAGCACTTTTCAAAGTTCATTGTAGATATATAGTTTTGCAAAGATCCCTACATAATTATCATGTTCATGCAGCTTGTAGTATAAGAAGTGTACAAAACTTACTCTGGAAAACTCCTTTCACTGATCATGATCCAGAGACTGGCACCAATGTTAGTGACGACCACCACAGTTATAGTAAACCGCAGCAGTCTTGCTTGGCATGATTTGGTGAAGAAATGACGCAACATTCTAGACCACGATCTCATTTCCGCTCCTCTTAAATATTTACTTCATTCAGTGAAGACGAATTTAGTCAGGTTCTTCTACCATGAGGTTTCTAAGACGTGAAAAATATCTTTCACATTATGAGGTGAACACTTAACTATCCATTTTCTACCCGTGCGTCTCTTTTGCATGCACTAGAGTATAACACGCACAACCCTCACCAAAAAGCAAGTCCTTGACGCGACTGAATAGCGCTCATCTGTCATTTCAGAGAAACTGCTGGAAGTTTTCTTAGGCGCACTCCAACCTGAAATTTTGTATGTGTGTGGAGCAATTTCAGGTGAAAGAAATTGGCTATGAAGTATACAAATGCACTACAGTTAGTTTTCTCTGGCTAGTCCTTGCCGTTGTCTCCGAATTTCATGGCTCATGCCATGCCTCATCTGTTGTAAAGAAAACTGTTGCATAATTTAATGCGAGTTGATAAGAACCAAGTGTAATCGCTAGGTAAAACATAAAAAAAGTGGATCGATCGTCAGGAGAGTTAGATACATCATTCATGTATGTCGTTATACGTGTGCCAATCATAGCTCAAAGTGTGGAAAGTTTTTCTCTCGCTTCCATTCGTGTTGTCTATAATGTAAAAACACATGCATGTTCTCACTCTCGCCAACTAGTGTACAAGTCGAACCATAACACATTAGAATAAGACGTAGACAGCGTTGTTATTCCCTTCGGTACTTCTTCTTCCCTTCAAATATATCAGCACGATGCCTAAAGCTGTTTGTTACTTTAGGAGCTAATAGCTAACGAATCAAACGAGTTGTAAAAAAAAGGTGTCCTTACAAAAGCTATTGGAGGATTTTCGTACTCATTTAATGCTCCTTTACTCCATGTAAATATTTAACGCTCTGAAGAAACCACAATGCAGATTTGCTATATTGCTCGCTTCTTTACGCCAGATTTTCCCCAGAGTTTTTTTGTCGTACTAAAAGCTTTGTCGTTGATTTTCTGCTTAGGACGAGTTATAACATCTTTAATTCATTGTGACATGGGGTTGGCCAAAATGAAAGCGTAAGTACAGACTGCGATATTTATGAAAAGTAGGATAGAAGTAAGCTTCTGTCAACATTTCCATTGAAATTCTCTAGTCTCTCTAGGGCAAGTCTATGCAGCGTAGGCATAATCGTATACAGAGGAAACAATTAGATAACAAAAGTATGCTGCGTATGTTGAAGTGAATTGTGGCCTAGTTCATGAAAATTGCAAGATGTTTAATAACATCATCTTCTAGAACGGCTTATATTTACTCTTGGGTTCCATTTGCCGTCTCCTAATCCTTGACAATGGAAATTGAATTGAAAATGCAAAAAACATTATTTCAAACGTCTGCTCAACCAGGATTGCATTTTTTTTCTTTTGTCAGTCGTTTTTAGTCAAGGAAAAGATTGCTTGTGAAATTGGTCTAAAGCTTAATGGCGAAATACCAACCGTTATGAATATTTCAAGCCAACATCTTACTATAATAACAACACGTGTATTTACTCTTTAGAAAATAGACACTCTTTTTCATTTACTTGGGAAACGAATGTCCAGTTTTTTAAGAGCTTTCCTTTTAAAATGGGTGGTCTCTCTAAACTACATGAATACACAAGAAAAGGGCGGGCTTGAAAAAAATAATATATTCTTCACATAAGAATGTATGGTACAGAAAATCATGTATGTTACATCGTTCTATTCCATTATAATCAGTTCTGGTTGAATTTCTTGCTAAGTAATTCCAAATTAAAAAGTGTTGGGCTAGGCACAACGAAGTACTTTGTTACATACAATATTAATACACATACCGGAGCAAAAGTAATTTTCATAAATGACCTTGTTTTTTATGTTTGATGCAAAGTAATCAACTGTGTGTGACAGACTCAATTTAAAGAATAATAGATATTCTTGAAGCTAATTTAAAATGCTGGCCGAGCTATGTATAAAAACTCTCGATAAGAACTATTGTAATTGGTAACTTTAATAATCGAATCCGTATGACACACTTATTTTTGCATCTATAGCCAGCAGAATAGGCAAGGCATACATACGCCAAGCATGAGCAATGAGCAACCATAAAGCTAGTGAAGTAATTAACGTATGAGAAATATTTCCAACCGCATTGGATTGTATATGCTTAAAATCAGTGGTCCTTTACAATTAAAATGTGCATTTATTGCTATAATTTAAATATTTAAATTTTCAGCTTTCTGCAGTGGGATCACAATGAAAGTTTTTTAATATTTGAAATACCCTTACAACAATCTTTTTTTTAGATTTTTTGAATAGCAGCAATGTAATAAAATGAAGTGGATAGCGTAGCGAATGCACGTAAATTATCAAACAATAATTTATTTTTGAAATTTTTACAGAGTTTGTTTGATACCCTTCATGACGATATTATATTATAGCTACTTTCAAACCACGCCATGAATGTGAACCATCATAATGTTTTTGAATTGTGCTCGGGCGCATGGATGATCAAAAGGGCTGCAGTTAACTTATATAATACTTCGGTTTCGGGAAAGTGAGCATGGAAAATGAAAGCTTTTGCGGAAGCGGTCCATATAGGGTTATGCATGTAACATCGTGGTTGAACAGTATATATTACGAAGAATCCGTCTTAGAATATATTACAAAACTTACATATATTATGTTCCATACCCTTTCCGTTGTTTTCCGTGCAATTTCAAGTTTTTCAACGTAGCAAGTTACTTATTATGCATGCAAAATATGTGTTATTGAAGTTGGAAAGAGACAAATAGGCTTTTTAGTTGCGTATCCACTCTTTCTCTCGGCACCGCATGTTATTTATTTATTTCAATAAAAACTTGAAATAACTATAAAATAGGACGGTATATGTAAATGATTCCTATTAGTAGCATATCATTGTACTACTTTCTCCCGCTGTATTTGGTACGCCAGGTCCCTTCTCTACGCACACAGGGAGGAGTGCAAGAAATCATGAAATTCAGGCACAAAAAGGCCACAATGATTTATCTTTGAGTTCCATTAAACTGTGTATGTATGTATCAGTGTTTGCATTTGCATACCAAAACTCAAGTACTATCTCTCAGTTCCTATCCACAGAAAACTTCCAGGAGCCACTAATGCGTCGACAAATTTCATTTCGTAACTGTCTACTGCTTCCTAGAAGTTAAGAGCAAGTTATGGTGACAAAGAAATCCTAAAGACGAAGACGAGACTTTATCTAGTGGTCTTTTAGACATGTTCATATAGCAGAAGAATATCCAGTGAACGTAAATCTATGCTATTTAACAACTTCAGTGGCTTTCCGAATCTTTTGAATAGCATTATTAGATTTAGTGATGGATGAAGACAACATGGTGCATATATTTTTGGCTGCACTAACAATAAAAATGAAAAGCTATGCCACGACATTGTCCTAATATGTGGAACACGGTCTGGCGGATGCATCAGCTAAATGTTATGTTTGCCATCATTTGTCAGTCCACAATTGCATTTTTAAGTTATAGTAGTGTAATTTCAAAGCCTTCAGACTTCAGAGTTTATCGAAATTTGGTCTCAACAATCAACGAAAAAACTCCTGTCTACAATCGCGTGCTTTCGCTACTGACTTTCTCCCGTTTGCCAGGGAGAAAGTAAGTGATTTTTCATCATGCTAAATTTTTTAAAAAATATTTGTACGATGCATTTTAAACAAATGTAGCCGATACTATTCTATTTGAAAGTTTCGTATATAGTGCAACCAGGGTAGACCAGAGGGTAGAGTGAGTTTTTTAAAAATACTGGCGATGAATGCAGTAAAAACTAATATTTTTGAACTCGTCGACCCATATCTGCACAGCATATGTTAAAAATCCACGATATATTGCAAACTTGTAAAGACGAAATAAATATACCATCACTCTTGATACTGAAGTTGTTTATGGAAATTTTTTCGTCCGTCATTTCAATTAACACAGTACCAGTTACCAATTACCGATGCCATTACCACATTAAATCACTGAAAAGCGATGATTACTTGTTCAGCAAGCATCAAGAGCGTATATTGTGTTTTGGGACTTAAATTCTTGTGTAGTGACTTGTCCTGTCTCTAGGAGTGGAATCATACGTAAAAATAAAATCTATAAAGAAAATGTAGAACTACAGACTTCCGAACAAGTTTCACAGAAAATTGCTAAAATAAGCTCAGGGTTGTATTACCAAAAATGTTTACCAGTTGCAGGAGCCACTTATCAACTTACTCTACAATGCATGAAGTAGAAAGTTTCTTTTGTTCAGTCAGACTTTAAGAAACTTTTTTGCAGTCACTTCTTATATTACATATTAACATTAGGTAGATATGAAATAACTCAGTTACAACTGTGTTGTTTGAGTTTTCATATAATGCGGAACTTTCATACCTACACATACCTCAACTCACAAACAGTTTGGTATAGTTTCAAACATTTCAGTTTTACCCCTAATTTCTCCCTGGACCGCACCGGATGGATGCGATCGTGATCACATTTGTCGTTAGTAAAGTAGGTCTAACAATGACTCATCAAAAGGCTTAATCATACTGAATGATTTGACTCATTTCTTTAATATTATCAGGATTTAATCCATAAAATTCAATTATGTGCCAAAGTTCAGGCAACTTTCTATTGACCATGCATGACATCCGTGTAGGTTGCATTCTATTAGAGACTAGTACGTCGGATTAAATACTTAAAGTACTAATGCTCCCTCCCAGTTTCATGTCTTCTTGCAAAACCTAGCATTTCCCAAATAATGTTTATATCAACAAAAAACTCGGTATATGGCACATAAAGTTACGGATAGTCATTGTTAGTTGAAGTTTTGACAAGTTATAACTGGTACCGAGCAGTTTTCACAACCATTCGTCTGTATTGTCGTTCCGTTCATAAAATGCAAAAAGTTCTAAACAACTTTCTACCATTTTTGTATCAGTTACCATTTCTTATTGTTATGTTTTCTCCGTGAACGACAACTCGTTACATCTCTATCTCGAAAGAAAGATAACGACTGAGGAAACTGCCATATTTGGCATTGTTGATTTACTTTTTATAAAGGGTTGACAGGCACAACTGGGCACAACCAACGTTTAAAAAGAAAGATACAAAAGTGAGTTTGTCAATTTTAATGGCAGGTGAAGGCAATCATTACGGTTGCATTAGATGCTTTGACGCTTTGATGAAAGTTGAAACATCATACACGTAAAATTTTTAATCTTATGAAAGTTACATGTTACACATTGTGTGTTGTCCTATAGTGGCTCTGAGTTAAAAATTTGAGTTACCTACATTACAGACATTTAACACCAACTCCATGATACCTCCTCATTGAATACTATTTAAATCCACAAATTAAGACATGGTTTTAACGAAACTGCGTTTGATAACGACTATTTATGCTACAACGATCATTCAAGATATATGCAGATATATTCGGTGCCTGTAAATACAGTGCCTCAGATAATTGCACATTAATTTCTAGCTGTGCAAAAATGACGCGACTCCTACTGAAAATTGATACTTTAAACTTTACTTGGAAAATTTGAGTTAAACTGTATAGTACAACATTTTCTTATGAAATATCATCTCTACATACACTAGTTATAGTCGTTCATTGAAGGGTATGGTATACAATTTGACTATTGATATTCCAAGCAATTTGCTTTACGACAATCGCACATCGTATTGCACAATATACCATTGCGGATTTTATGAACCATGTCGTATGAGCTTTGTTGGATTTTTGTATGCTGTAACCACTTTAGTTTGAAAGAATGTGCTTCGGGTTTGTAGCCTAATGGCAGTCGTAGTGTTACTGAGCTGAAATGTAAATGTTTCGAGTAATAACATCACACTGATTTTCATTTTCTGTTCGCCAGCTCCGCGATAGTGTCACTTTTTACTCCGACATGTTTTTCAGCGACATCAAAACCCTTTGTTAAAAAAACACCTACGGACTTTCCCTTTTGTCCAAATTCCCGTCTACTCAAGCGATTCGGTGTCATTAGACACGAATTACAAAAGGATGCCATGAGTATTAATCTGAGATCTTGATTGTTATTTACGACACATGATACGGTACTTAAAGCTTAAAACCGTGCTGTGTGCTCTTAAGGTTGATTGGAAGGTTTGCTCACTAGTACCAAGTATGTTGTGGAGTTAACAATACTACTGGCTCTGATGAAAGTTCGAAACGAGAGAGCCATTTATATCGCGATCATTTCGGGTATCAAAAGAATAGGCTCCTTGTGTACAATGTACATCATTTCCACTAATGGAAAAATATACAGAGACCCGGCGAGAGGTATAGGGAACGGTTACACAACAAATTTTTGGATCTATTTCTATTATATTAGAAAATATACAAGTCGGTGAGATAACGATGAAAGATTCTTGCACAGATCCCAAGATGAAAGTTATTGTTTGCTGCTACCATTATTCTAATGCATGTTAGGAAGATTACTAAAGGAACGTGGGAGAAAACTTTCATAGCAGCAGGATATTTTCGGATCTTTCATTGTAATTCCATCGCCCTACTTTGTTCAGCTGCGGGGTTGATTCATAGTAATGGAGTTGGGTATGCAGGCGTGTAGCATCAATTACCTGTATATGCCATTCGGATAGATATAACACGAAGAAAGAGACGTCAATGCGTATTACACAAGCCCATATAGATGTAATACACATGGATAACCCATATAGCCAGGTGCTTTTTTAAGTTAAAGATTCCACGCGAATTTTAGATTGATATTTTTAGAATGTTTTCGTAAAATGGATATACATATATACATAAATTGACCCAAAATTATATGCAAATTGAACACACAATAACAAGAAACAATCATAGAGTCGGGATGGAAGGAATTCGTACTGTTTTCACTTTTTAATAGCTCAATAACACGAAGGATCAGAGTCATAAAGTGGAAATATAAATGATTCTTACTCTCAAACTAATGAGCTATCAAATGGCCTGTAAAAAATGGCAAATTTGTTCTTAAGATAATGATGAGTACGGAAAACACAGGGGGCTAATTTAAGTTGATGATCTAACTGTTTCACAAATGATTAAGAGTATACCTACTGGTATCTGAATCTAATAAAATTTATAATGGATCCATGTTTTCTTAATGTTTCAGGGCCAACAGCCAGTAGCAGATGATGAAAATACTCCCCAAAAGAGGGTAGATAAAATTTTCAATCAAATGGACAAGAATCATGATAACAAGCTCACATTAGACGAGTTTAAAGAAGGAAGCAAAGCCGATCCAAGAATTGTTCAGGTAAAGAAAAAATAAATTAAAACTGTGTTATATTTCTTGCAGATCTTACAACTTGTCACACCCTGTTTTTGATACGTGTTCCTTGTCAAATTACTTGGAAATGTGTCACTAGAACGATATATGCATTGTTCGTAAATTGACAATCAGAGCAGAAAATCTGAATTCCAAAGTATCAAATGGACTCTGATTTTTAGAAGTCCTGCACAGTTTTACTGAGATCAGCAATAAACTAAAAGAAATATGAGAACAAGAGCCGGACATGCATGTCAAGATGTACCAACAAGAATACCAATAGATTACAATTGTCCTTTCTCTAAGAAATAAAATCAGAATCTTGTCTCATTTTTATCCTTTATATTATGAAACTTGAGCATCAGCTTTTACTACTACTGCTGTCATTACTATTATGAGCAGTATTATATCCTTCCCTCTGCTTTGATGACAGAATGTTAGGATAGTGAATACAATCGGAGAAAGCAAGAACTTTTTTGAAAGTTGTATTGGCGAAGAAGGTCGACTCCTGAACTTTTGACTTTCTATATGTATTTAGTTGAATTGCATGACAGCTTCGAGGAAACCTAAAAGAGTGAGTGAGCACGAGAAAATGGAGAGAGAATCGGAGCTTTCTAACAAGTTATCTAAGTATCTAACGACATAAACTAATTGGCTTTTTCTTCGCTTTCCTTCGTGCCCTTCTGAATAAATGAAACCGGGTAAGCAGATCTCTTCCCATTCGCCCGCTCGTGATATTTCTTTGACCTCATATAAAGCACACTCTAGACAATACGTTATAGTAATAAAGTGCCCTAATAGACTCCTGAGAATGGGCACGTATGGCAATAAGAAATTGTGTGTTCGTGAACCATATTATGACTTTTCATCTCTATTATTACTCAAGTAATAATAAACTCAGCTACTTGTCTTGTTGTCTCTGAAAATCATACCTTAGAAAAGAAGCCGGCAAAAAAGCATTGTTGGTGAAAGTTTTGTGATCATGTTGGGTAGTTGGTCGTATTTCGTCATCCTTTACGATAAAATTGACACATTAACCTGGAGTAAAAAAAATAACAAAATCAAAATTTGGTAATAAACTCGGGTTCTTAAAATTTATAGTAGGTTAGATACGAATGTGAAGGAGAGAAAAAGAAGAAATGGATTTTGGGGAATTCCCAAACAAAAGGGTATAATAGAGTACATAAAAAGTGTATGGAGTTTTATGACACAATCGTGTTTCTTAAGTAAACATGATGACGAGGCTTTGTCTATTCCAACACATTTTTTCAATGTTTTACACAATGCTACAGAAAGGGTAATATATACATATCATTTTAACCCACAAAAAGTCAATGCAATGTACAATGACATGTAGATATTTTTATATCAGTGAAAGCACTGAAAACTGATCTCCAATTTCCATTTGTATAGTCTGTGACATCAGTGATGAATTCCTCGTTGAAGGATTTAGGTATGCGTGTATCCGGGAAAATGAAAAATTGAGCCTATCGTCTATTATAAAATTTACGGCTGTTATTATCTGTTATATAAGGCTCAACAAAATTTCCCAAAACCTCCTGAAATCCTGACCCGTAATATATTTTTTATACTTATGTAATGCTTTCTTTTCTTCTCACAGGCCCTCTCGCTTGGAGGAGACTAACACATGCAGAAAGACGGCAACCCAGTATACATTCATCAAATTCTTAAGTATGGTACTACCTTCGGCCTGAGAAAATATTTCATGAGAAAATCATGATACACAGTTTGGCAGACACTATTTAATATCATCATCGTTATCCCATCAGCCCAGTTAAATGTGAAGGAAGACAAACTGCTTACAGCTAACCAGTTTTCACATTATAACCATCATGCTGGGAGAATTTTGTTTCGTCAAACAAATGGCAGAAGTTGTTCACATACAACCAAGCACAAATTCAAAAAGCTTTTTCTTCTTGACAAAAATACTACATTTAACATACAACAAAAAATAATACAAGCTTACTTACCTCCATACTCAAAACCTCATCTTGTTGCTACATATTGTCATTATTGTGAAAAGAAACAAGTTCTTTACTAATTTTAAGTAATGATTATTATGCAGAAAGTGTATGTTCGTAACACCACATTTTAAACGTTTTTACTATCTAATATCCATGTGGCACAAGCACAAATAAAGTTACAAATTATATTATAATATGTACCATACTTTATGTACAGGATATCGTTAGTACATTGGTACATTTGTCATTGTCGCTTTACAACTTATAATTACTATTGATTGTAATTTCGGTCGATAATTCCGAATGCACCAACGCAGATTATGGAGACGCTTTATACTCAACCTATTCATTTTTAACAGAATCTATTTAGTAATGTTGCGGTTTAGATTACTCGTTATATTGAACTGTTGGTGGGAGAAATATATGATTCGAAATATCTCACAAGTTGTAACAAACCTTTTTATTGATTTCGCAGTACAAACTTATTAGTAAGTAATTTGAATGTACTACATCTATATTAATGGTGAATGCGCATTCGTAGTTTGCATATCGATGTTACCAACTTTATCTTGTAGTCATTAAGAGTTTTCAGAATGTATGGTTATAGAGCTCAACTGCTAGTTCTAGCTATCTGGTTGGAACACCGACTGCTTAGTAATTAGTACTTGATTACATTACAGGTATCAATTAGTGGCTCTATTCAAATAAATTATTAGTAGTATGTGCATGCAATGGAGTTGGCAGTGTTCAGTTCATCCCAGATTAATTGGTCGTTTACGACTACCGACTGCTGCAATTGCTTATAGAGCGCATAATATCCAATATATTTAGAAAAGCAAACTTGAAATCACTGGATTAATAACAAATTGTTTACAATGTAAGGGAACATTTATTACCTCACATTGTCTAATTCGAAAACTTTCCTATTTTACTAAAAAATTACTCTTGTCAATATTAACGTGAGAATACATCGCGTGTAAACCACATTTCAGCCTTATATAAATTAACCTTTACGGTCTATTCCATATTATTAACATTATTTCTTTTCAATTATTTGATACCGGCATAATCTGGAATATTTTTGTTTTTTATTTCTTTAGTATGTAGAAAGCATTTTTGCAAATAAATCTATAGATATAGTAGGATGGAAATGGAAAGACAAAACATGTTGAACTTACACCATTGAATAGGTAGTACTCAATGTATAAAAAATTCATTGTTAACTTGCGATGTAAAGCTTATATATAAATTGTTAATTACAACTATGTGAGAAATGACTTTTTGTGAAACTTATGCAATGCTATACTCTGTCCAGATACAATAGTGTCAGACAAAAAATTCAATTGTTATCAACATTATCGTGTCATTAAATAATACTTGTTATTGTGACTTAAACATAAACTAACCACACTTCATACCTATTATTACGGCTAAAATCGTTCATTTTACCTCCGAATAACCAGTCTATTTACTTTCTCCACCCTTACTCCTTTCACCAGATCTAAAAAGACAAACGATGAGCTACCAGCGACTTTCATTTGCCAACATTTATCCTGAACATATGTATATCTGATATTTTTTGCACTTTGACAGATTATGGAAAAGTATGAAATTCAATTACGATGTTATGGGTAGTAGGAAAAAGTGAAAGTTAGTGACAGTGTGACTCTTATTAAAATTATTGCTAAACAAGGAATTGAATGTTTATATACTAGTTATAAGCATTTCATAGATTGTTAATTGTTTTGTCAGTAATTCGTCAGAATACTATGCATGTTGCGTTTCAATTCGTCCCCGGTATGATTCATAAAACCTTTTGTATTGTGTAAAAATGGTTCACGGGTCACCTTCACTGAACCACTAAATAATCGCGAAGAGTGAAGCAATTTTTATATCCTACCAAATTGATGAAATGGACGGAGATTGGAATGAATGTGAAAAATCAAATACCATAGAATGGAATGTTTCTGATTCTCTACTCACTCCTACAGTGATGTTCTGGCATCATGACATTGCACCATGCAAGCCTTAGTATACAAATTGTACAGCGAAACTGCATCTGCATCGTCGTAGCTCAAGGTTAGTTCATGCTAAAAAATCATACTACACCACACCGCTTCATTTGGAAAATTGGTACAAAGAAAGATATTGCGTCTTACACTTCGCATTCTAGTACTTTCCACCGCAGACAGAATCATGATTAAAGAAGTATGCATAGCAAAAATGAAATAAGAAGATGGGTTTTTTTTTCGCTTTAACTCATTTCCATTCCATGCCGCACCACAAAGTTCAACCATGCAGAAAGTGAGAGTAGACCATTTCTAAATCAGTTTGGGAAAATGAGAAATTTAGAAAGACCAAATACGTCAGTCAGTCATTGCGTCACCAGTACCTTTGACTTTGTCTCCATTTCTTCACCTGAATTCCACGATTTATATGCAATGCGCAAACGAAAATAGTACATATATATTCTGGTACTCAGTATTCACTTTCACTCTGGATTCAATGTACCGTGTAATAGTCTGGCCAAATGGAAAAGTGAAAAAGTATAATAAATTAAAGAAGAACTTGAAGAATAAGAAGCGAATGACTTGGTGACAGAAGGCGTGTGTCACATATAGTGCCTAAAGCGAACGGGAATGAGAAATGCAAACTTGTTCCTTGCCCTGACGTTCGGTTCAATATAAGCCATCAAATACCTAGAAGAAGTGACTGAAAGGAATTCTGTTTACGGTATAGGTATGGTATAGGCTATTTTCGACTCCTCGGGGGATGATTATATTATATTAGTATGTGATACTGAAAGATGCAAAGAAGAGTTCGATCGTAGACTTGACTCATTTGGTCTAGAGCCTATGATGGAGGTATAAGGATGTAGAAAGTCAAAGTTGGAACACTTGGAACTCTAACGTAAGTGTAAGGAATGATTTATGTGAAAAATTCCTTTACTTTTCCATTGTTATCCAGGAAAAACGAGGTGAAAGGATTATATCAGAAACATCGCGACAAGAGGTAAATCGCGAATTTACACCAGATATAAGGCAATTACTTATACTTTTATGTATCTTCATAACCATTCAACCAGCATACATACTTCTATGAAAGTAATGCAAAAATGCTTCATGTATGTATAGAATGAATGTGGCCTGAGGATGTTGTGTGTGCCGTGATATTGATGATATTGAGAACCTCACTATCCTGTATTTGTTACATGCATACATTAATTTTATATGAATTGTTTCATGTACATTGTTTGTATGCAGTGTGAGGGTGGACCTTTTATGTTATTCTTTTCTCGAAAACTAGAATTAGTTCTTTGTATAACGTAAGTTGGTAACTAACCTTTGTAATTTCAACCAATAAATAAAACTTGGAAATCAATACCTATCGCACTTTCCATCCCCAAACTACATTAAATGCCAAAAATGCAATTTAATGCACCAAATTAAGATTATTATTAATATCAATCATATTCCATATTATGGAAACATTTTTATAGATAGCGAGCGTGTTTATATTACTATGTTTCAGCCGTTTAGGCTCCAGCTATATAAGATGACAGAAGTAGCTACCTATTATTAAACAAAAACGCACTCGTGTCTTCTCATGGTCACTTCTATAATATAATTTTAGACATTCGGAAATGCACATTTAACCCATTATCGAGAAATTGTGATGCTACCTTGTACGATGCCTATATTCAACCTATATTAATCCACCATGACCTTGATCTTAATTTGAACTGAAAACTAGAACTTCACCAGCTAAGTAAGTGACAAAAGAGGTGACCGAGCAATTACAACTTTCTCGTTAATCAAACCTCTCACGACAGGATGCTAGTTGTTGACCAAAAATCAAGTTAAACTTCTTGCTTTTCACACTTACAATAAAATTTCATTCATTCATTTCTTTCTGCTTTATTACACCCCAGAAACAGAACTGGAAATTATTCACAAAATGTTTAAAGTACTTACAAGTATAAAGAGACATTTTCAATCAATTCGAAATTCACAACTTTCTCTAAAAAAACACGTAAAAGTACGTACATACGTAAAACGAAGAAAAAAACTTATTTTGTATTCAGTTGACATTTGTAGTATATATGTAGACTTTAGGCAAGAGCATCTAGGTTGGAATCCAGGGGTTTAGATTTCCCTCGACGGAATGAAGTAATTTTACTGCTTCGTTGTAAGTATTCATTTCTACAAAAAAAAACCCAATTTGCTGTGTGAAAAAGCATAATCATATCAAACCAACATTACTCTAAAATTACTGATCAGCCTCAACTCACCAAAATTGTTTCCCAGACTGTCCGGAAAGGTTGTGAATGAGTCCGCAACGACGAGATTTTTACCTTGACCAATACCATACACTTCAACCAAACCTGTCAAAGGTTCTGAAATGGGAGACCTCAGCCGAACGTTAATCTGGTTTCCATCACTTGCCTTAACTTGAAACGATGTTCCACCTCCGTCAGCCTAGAACAGAGTTATAATCACGACTTTGGCTAAATATCAAATTTATTTGAGGAATACTAACAACTGAACACATACAATACATAGTTTCAAATAAATGCTTACTCTAATTATGGTTCCCAGAAGGCAAACGGGTTTTCCGTGGTACTGATGCAAAAATGCACCATTTACACGGGCACGGTGTGGTGAAACATGTTCGTCAGCCATTGTTTAGTAAATTGTAACTGAAAATGAATATTATTAAAAATTCTTAATCACATTAAATTCATTTCAAAACCAAACAATGCGAAACCACTGGAATTTTTAAATTAGAAATAGACTACAGATATAAACTTACCTTTCGCCAACTGTGACCTTCAGTAGTCTCCCTTGAGCTGAGTTAAATCTCAAACGAATTAAAAATGACAATCAAGATCAGTTACAAATACACACAAAGCACAGCACTCCGACAAGGAACAAACAAAAGAAGGAGAACGTAAATGCTTTGTAAAAAAAAGAAGGAGACTACTTGTTTCCCTCCTGTATCAACCGGTATCAGCTGACAAGCGTGTTTGTGAGAAATGATGCATAAGTTGAAGTCGACGAAGCAGCAGCTGAAAAAAGTGTTTTGGGAGAAATTTACTCGGAGCTCTTGTGTGTGAGTATGATTTTCCTTTAAACTTTTTGGTGTTTTTACCGTGACGGAATTCCTGTACTTAATTGTCAATCGTGGGACGGAAAACGCTGACAAAATAAATTTTATTCCTTTGAGGTAGCGCTGAAGTGACCATTTTAATTGGTGATTGTTTTATTATTTTCCTATTTTTACTTGTGCTGAGTGACGCTTGATTGAACGACGATTCAACTGTGGTTCAAGATCTTCTGTCATCAACTGGTTTGACGTGTTGATTAACGATAGGATCTCACAATGGATATATTAGGGTCGATCATGAAGAAAATGGAGAAGCCTCCAGTCATGGGGGAGAAGGAACGTAAATTAAAGAAAAGTATGTTTGAAATGCAACACAGGCAGTCTATGAAATTATGTAATATGCAGTGATAAGAATGGATGAATAGCCTGAATAGGTTGCCACTTGAATACAATTTGCTAACTGCTTGAAAAATGTGTTCTTACAGTGCAACAAGATATTTTGAAGAAGGAACAGGAAGCGAAAGAAAAGAGGGTCCAGGAATTCCGGAAAAACATGGCGGAAGAGATAAAGAAATTTGTGGAGGATGAAGGTCGAACTCGCCACGTTTTTCCTCCTATGGACAAGCCGTACCGATCAATGCTGTGAGCTTAAAATTATATATGAATGACAATTTGGGATGACTGTCATCCGATGACACTTTGAATATTAGTTAAACAAAATTTGTTTGTGTAGATATACAATGGCTGAAGATGCTGGTCTAACGGCTCATTCTTTTGGAAGAGAAGAATTGGATCGTCACGTCATGGTTTTTAAGGAGAATCATGTCCCATGTGACGCTGAAATGTCTGCCTTACGAAGGGGTGAGGTGTATGTTCGCCCTTTGGATGGTGAAGTTGGAGCTGTAGAAGAACAAGATTCTGGAGACGATGATGATGTACCTCAAAAAACAAGACGTAGTCGTAATGCACCACCCCCAGAGTATCTTCAAAAGTACCAGAAACACTTGGGTGGGATGCAGTTTGCCAAAGAGGATGCAATTAAAGCTCAAGCTGACAATCGATCTTACGGATTCGGTTAGTGAAAGCCTTTGATTATTTAACTGGAATATAAAACTGTTTTGTTAATTCATTAACTGATTAACTCATTAGTTATGTATATATGTATTTGTGGTTCCATTTTATAGTTTCAAGCGAACAGAAGCGGGATAAACGTACTATAGAGGAGACACTAGCTGACATCCGAGCCCGTAAAAAGCAGAAGCCTGATAGCTCATAATTCAATAATGTAAATGTTCATTGTCTATCTTCGTCTTGTATAAATTGTTAATAGCACAAAAAGTCAAAGAATAGCTTCACGTATCAAAGTTAGATAAGTTGGTTAGAGTGAATCTTTCAAACTTTAATCGGTTCGTTCAGTCCTTTTTTGCGCTCATCGAGAAAGGTAGGAAACGGCAAATGAAATTATTCTTTAAACCGTTGAGAATGTTAACTTAATCAGTTCAGATCGTAAGTTATTACATTAGTAGGGGTCATTGTTCACCTAATATGACGTAAAGTATAGATTTAAGTATTGATATTCAATGTGTTCTTATTTGTTGATGTAAGATACAGCTAGTTCCTTTACTTCGTCCATCGCATCGGGTCAGTTTTAATGTTTTTATATTAATTCGCTACTCACAGTGTGAAATTACAAATTATGTATAGGTAATATAGGTTATACATATATGAATATGCGTAACACAAATAAATGGAGAATCGCACATCGTAGTTAATGAAAATGAATTGGAATAAGTAAAGTTGGGTTTTATTATAAATCTGTCATTTACATCGTATTTTAATTTATTTAAAGTTTCATTTGCATACTAACCCCTAATGTACTGCATTCTACAATCTTTCACTGCTTTACGAAAAAATATACACACACCAGTTTTTTTCGTAGTTTACATTTAGTTAGCTTGCCTTAATTAGGGATACAAAAGTATTTAAATAGAGTTTATATAGACCTAAGCTACCACACAAAGTTGAATTACTACTACTGCATGCTTATTGATAAGTTGCTGACATATTCCTACGTAGTATTGTTCACTAACTGTTGGAAGTATGTAACGTAGAGGCACTATAGTGCCTCTAAAGTAGTGCAAATATTACTTGACTACAACTCATTTTAATCCAAAATGTTTAAAAAGCACAATAATGTACGCATGTACATTCACAAACTTAAACTTGACGATTCACAACTGCATTATGACGCGTGACGGAAAATAGAACCAGTTGGCTTACGCACACGTGTAAAAATTGTACTTGAGCAGCTCAAGTTGAGCTACAATTAATTTATATGTCAGCGTACCTTAAAATAGATAGATGGAAGACATTCGTATGCCACCAATCGATTTTATTGGTCAGATCAGAAATTACTGCTGCTGCTAACTGAAGACTTTGAGTATTTCTTGTAAACGCGAAGCTACATACGACTTGTATGAAAACGTTATAACACAACAACTGCAGTACTGCAGGATGGGCCCTCTGTGTTAGAATCATTTTTGGCGTCTGAAGCTCCAGTTTGGCTATCACTCTTTGTCGTAGCTGAAGTGGAAGCTTTGCTTGCCGATGCAGCTGGATTATTACCAGTTCTCCAGTTATGCTCCAAAGCTGGTGCATTGGAGGAGTTATAGTTTTGAGTTAGCCATTCTGGTTCTGACACTTTTATTGAAGGTTGTATAGGCTCAGTCATCCTGAACAAATCATCGATATATGATTGTCGGTAAATGCCAGGACTTCGATACTTTGCAAATTCCTCTACAGCCTCAGCGGCACTATATTTCCTGCAACGAATGAGGTAGCAGCAAATGAGATATCCAGTACGGTTGAAACCATGTGTCTATATTTTCAAAGAAAAGTTGTAAAACATTATGGGTTTCTTTTGTTTAACATTTTGATTAGTTACTCTTACACAATGGACAGCTATGTAGTCCCTGAAGTTTCTACGAAAAAAGTACTGGACAAGGTTGCAGAATTCATACACAACATATCTTGAAGGAGGTCTCCCATGTCCCTCGCAAGACAACTTTTGATACTCAATACCAAGGTTCCGTATATGTGTAGCGTCATAATACCGGTCCGTGTTCGTGAGATCAATCCATAAACCTATCCTAGACTGTTTGAGACAAGCGAATATCCATAATAAGAAAATCCCAAAGTTGGCTCGGTTTTAGTTTTACAAGAAAATTACTAATTTACATCATTCATTTGTTGCAGTTGCTGAAATATGCTATCTGAATTAAAGCGGTTGGGTTCAGGCACTTTAGTATTGAGTTCTGGTTTCAACGGCGTTTTGAATACAAAAAATCGATCATCTACAAAACCTGTGGCCATTGGGGGGCAGCCTAACCACCCTAAGAACAATATTATTTTTACAATACAATCAATCTGAATATTACACATGTAAAGAATCATAAAGTCAGAAGCAGTTGTAGAGCTGACATGATAGCTTTCACCATATTAGTATGTCATACCTTCAGGTATACCAAGTGCATTTTTCCTTTTGGACCATTTATTTCTGCCCATCATTGTGGAGTAAAGAGGTTATAGCTTAAATTAATCAGATGTAAATACTATTATCATGCAACGAATGTATTTTGGTTGGTAGTAGTCACTGCTAGACAGGACTTGCTTTCACTCTGTTTCACTTTCAACCAATTTCGCAATGAAAATAGGCATAAAATTGTAAGAACTGTCCATAAAACAGTTCCAGACTTTTACCGAAGCAAAGTGGTCTGATATTTGATTGAATTTGAATTGAATACAAAACCAACAAATGTTTTGAAACCATATTATCCATATGTAGTAATCTAAGTATACCAAATACCAGGCACTTTGATTACCATGCGATTTACCGCAGTATACATGGGGCTGGTAGAGATACTTTGATATCGTCAGACATGAGGAGAGTACCAACGATTTCATTATATGTATGTTCATTGAAATGTATATTATGCAATGCCATTAAATTAAGAAGATTAAATCTTGAACCATTAAATGTAAAAAATAAATCACATTTATTTCACTAATCTACGCGTTTGTACGTAAATACAGTATTACTGAAAAAGTTCATTTTCAACAAATCCTGTAAATGAAAACTGAATTATCTATTATCGGACGACATAAATCAATTAGGCACTAAATTCGACAACCGTAAAGGAAATAAAAAACAAGTAGTTAAGATTGAAGAAATCGCGAACGATTTACAAAACAAATAATACTAATACCTTTAAAAGCTAACGGTAGGTTATTTACTGTGGCAAAGATATTGTCAAGCCTTTCGTTCTCAGCAATTACCTATGTTTACATGAACAACTGGGTAATGATTTGATTATTTTGATTGTTAACTTATCAACGTATCATATAAGATTTATATTAAATTTAAACAATAAGGTACGACCTAGCCAACTGGAGTACACGTCATTCTGATATACATATGGATACCATTACAAACTTATAACTACAGCACATTACCTATCTTACTAAAAGAGTTTCACAATGTCACCAGTGTACTTTGTCTGAGGATTACCAACCATGGCATCCAAAAACTCGAGTAAAAGTTTCAAATTAGGAGGGTATTGAATATTATACACCCAGTAGATAGCATAAATACATAAAACACCTTCGTAAAAGTTTGGAACCTTCAGGTATCGCTCAGCATCAACATAAATCCACATCTCTGTATTCGGCTCAAATATCTGAGATTCACAGACATCCAATGTTGGCGTCACCATTTGCCTTACTTTAGGTTCTTCATCCTATAATGTCATTTTCCAAATTTATTTTTTTAGTTAGATACTGTTATGAAAAGTTTAAGGGAAAAAAGCTAGTTATTACCTCGCTTCGAAGTTTGCACAAGCTTTTGACCACAGCGTTTTCAGCCAAATGGAATGCAAAACATAGCATCCCTAATACTTTTTTTAGTTCTGAAAACAGCAGACACACAAATATATTCAATAAATAATATGCTTTATGTGCAAATGAATAACGACAATAGCCAAGGCATAACATTAGTCTACATACCCGGATTGGGATTATTCTTCCATCTTTTTTTCGATTCCTCATGCAAGTGGTGCTGTTTTCCAAACTTTCTCCTTTTTAATTTACATACTGAATCAAACTCTATCATGAGTTTCTCCTCCAACTTTTCCATTTTCTTTGGATCATTGAGAAGCCTTCCATACTCCTCCTTAACCTAAAACACAAAAATTCGAAAACATGAATACTTGATTCTTGATGACATATTATTGTAGTAGTAGCAGCGCTTCAAAATGTTAATATAATTCACTTACGATTTGATATAAAGACATAGCTGGATACATTTTAACTATTTTTCCCAAATCATATCTGGGATGCACCAACTTTAACTTCCGATTTTCAAACGATTTCTCCATCCACTCAGAAAGCAAGGACATATTTGGTATTTCCTTCATCGCTTCTGATTTCATCATTGATAAGAGTTGTTTCTGAGTGTACGTAACCTTTTTAAGTTCTTTCTTTTGGCGATTGTCAATTTTATCCACCTGCAGTCTTTCGTTTGGCAAGTCAACTGTTGAAGTTGTGTTTAATTGACTATTTGAATTTTCGTCAATAGCTCTACTATCCACCCTTTCCTGAACAGCTCCTGTCTGTACATCTGAAGAATGACTGGGCTCTAAATCTATTTCTCGGGTAGAGGTTTCATCGTGGTTTGTCGTTTCAGGCTGCGGGTTTCCATTAGCTTCTGTACACACCTGAGACGGTGTGTCAGTCGGACAGTTTAGCGGTACAACACTAGGGTTACTAGCTTGTGCTTCTTGAGTTTTTTTCCAAGCATCCCATTTGTCTTTTACTTGTCGTTGTAGCTTCGTTGCATCGACAATTTTCCTACCATTGCTAGTCACATTAGGATTACCAGTTTTCGATTTATTTGGATTAAGCACATCCTCCACCCGTTCTAACATTACTGAGCAATCGGTCACAGAAGATGTCTTTGACGCAATGGAGGCAACAGAAGAGTTCTCGCCGGTTTCCTTTTCTTTAGTCGGGCTACATTCCGTTGAGGAGCTCTCTCCTTGGTCAATGTTTGCGTTTTCTTGTTCAACAACGACATTTTCAGTTTCATCCTTTCCCTTTACTCCATTGGAATTGGAAGGCTGCATGGATGCGTACTCTGTCACACCAACGTCGTTATGAAAGTTATTTTCGTGTTCTTGCGTCGTCAGTTGTTGAGTTTCCGAAATCTCATTTTCGGAGAGGCGATGTGACTGTTCAGCGTACGTTGATACTTCACTTGCTTGTGCCAACACCATTTCCAAAACGTAATCAGATGTTATTTCATTGGGTTCATTTATCATATCAATTCTTGCATCTCCATATGCATCAGTACAAAACTCAACATCAGAGGAATGAAAGGAATCAGCGTAGACATCCTGTTCATTAAGTTGTTGTGCGTTATGTAGATTGACTTCACTATCTTTACAAATTCTGGACTCTTCAACTGCCTTTCCATATTCATCAGTACCAATTTCAACTGATGCTGAATGAGCTGAAGGAGTAAAGGTGTCAGGGGGCGTATCAACTTGTTTATCCTGTTGTGGCGTGTTGGATAAATTTGCTTTGTAACTATCCCCGTGATTTCGGTTTTCTTCTAAAGTGTTTAGTACCACTGTATGTTCATGATTCTCGTTGCGGATGAACGTGCTCTCCAACGTATCACAATGTCGATCTTGGACCGACAGAACTTCAGTACTGTTTAATTCGTCATCTTCTTCTAAAACGTCATCATCTTGTAAAAATTGTCTCATAGTCAGTGTTTTCTCCTCTTCAGTAAAATTTTCACTCGGGCAAAACACGGTAGCTGCAGTATCTATACTAGATCCCCAGAATTCCGTCTGAAAACCATCCACCTTTTGAAGTCCCGTTATTAAGTCTTGAAATGATTCCTCCTCAGTTCCTCCGTGCTTTTCATTTGAGACACTTGCAGTGCTTGGAATGACAACATTTTCTATAACAATGTGACGGTTAGTGCTGCTGGTCCTACTACTGATAACTTTTTTTAACTTTTCCACTTCAGATTTTGTTGTAGGCACTTCAAAAATAAAATCGATCAAATCATTTAGAGTTTCCTGTCCTTTGTGTTCAATTACTACGTCCGCATCCTCTTCCTTATATCCATGTTTAATTATTTCCCGGATGGTTTTGAGGCATTCAGGTCCATTCAATGTTTCTATATTTTTATACTTCTTTGGTTCACAGGAATGTGCCTTATCACCTAAAGTTAAATCCGGCATCATAATTAATACTAGAAACATGTAGAATAATGACAGTAATGCGAAAATTTAAAACAACACTTCTTACCCTCTTCCATATTAGTAGCTAGTTTTCTCTTCAAAATGACTACGTCTACGACTTTCGCCTTCACTTCATCCATAATAACTGAACACAAAAATAAACAATAAATTAAAGTCTTCAATTTCTATTTCGGAGAACATGCCGTTGATCAAGCGCAGATTGGGTACAGATGGAGTGCCCATAAAAGCTCTACTGCAACACCCGATTTAAATAGCTGTACCTTATTTGCACTACATTAACCGGAAAGGCTTACAATAGTTTTTTGCATTGTAAACTTTAGCTAGTTTAGTTACCTAATTTACAGTCTTTTCATGTCAATCTTAAAAGCTCTAGTCCGTGTTGCTCATACTTCAGGAAAACGTTTGTCCAAAACTCCTTGACACTTCCATCTTATCTTCAGTAGCCCAGTTTCCTGTTAGTTTCTGGCTGCACAAGTTTTCTTTGTAAAACTCTTGGCCATTACGATAACCTACGACAATAATTATAGAACCCAACAAATGATAGCCAACTGTAAAAAGTAATCTGTAAATTATTTAAAAGCCTTTGGTGTTGCAATATTGTTCATACACTTGCTTTTACCTTTTCAATGAAGCTGCAAAATAACTGCGCCGGCCACAAATGTAATGTAGGTGGTTCGAATAGGTGACAAACAATGGAAGATGGATCACAGGTTTTAAATCGCTATTCACAATTTGTGTTGTGTATAATGGATAACAACTACTACTACTGACTACTGGTTCCGATTAGACTCGATACTCCAAACTCGTCTAATAGCAAGCTGCAACT
The DNA here is from genome assembly GCA_001718145.1 of Orchesella cincta. Lineage (NCBI taxonomy): Eukaryota > Metazoa > Arthropoda > Collembola > Entomobryomorpha > Orchesellidae > Orchesella > Orchesella cincta. The sequence goes on from LJIJ01001643.1 coordinate 34,722, forward strand.
GTATGAATTTTTAATTATATTTTAATGACTAATATACACTAGTCGTACAACCTAATGATAAATCCGAACATTTGACGTGAAATTAGCAATCAGTCTAACGCTCGTCGTGTTTAGCCTACTCGATTATTGATGACGTGTACTGCAGATTGGTTTAACCAAAAGACGATAATACTTGACAACTCCAATTTGTGATTCGAACAACAAACGACAAACAATCTACTCACAACTTTACCAAGCGAAAGAACACACACACGTGTATATACACCCAAAGCTGGAGTTTAATGCGAATGAGTTTTGATCCAAAAGTTAGAATAGAGTTTGCAAGAAAATTCGTCCGTAAGACGAAACAATACAAACAAGGACATTTCACAACAGGTAAGTAATTTGTATAGGAAATACGAAACCTCAGCACACTGCATATTTTTATATGTACTTTTTCATCAGCTGAGCGCCACAGTTTTATATACGAGCTCGTAGATCGAGTGTTGAGTGGAGCAAAAGCACGGCACCGCACCAACATGCTTTAGTTCTCCTGAATCTTCTTTCTGTGATAGTGCCACAAAACTTAAAACAGGTTTTGGAAAGCAGCACCCCGCAGAACAACTAGTACCTCTCAGCAGAGAAAACGAAAATGATCGAAATTCGCCTCCTGGATGCTTTTAATGTATATCAAATCGAGAAACAACAGAGAGAAAGTAACTAAAACAAGTAAAAGTGCAATAAATTAAAATGACACTTAACTGAAAATGTAGAACAGATTCTGATCAACCTTTTTGTCTTTACTAGAAAATTTACTTCAACTTAGTTTAGTTTCAGCGGGCCTTTGACGGACCCCACAAAACATGATACATGGCCATTTATGGTTTGACTGATGCAACACAAAACATAAACACAATTTAAAGAATTAATACCTGTTTTTGACATTGAAAGTCATAGATTCAGCTAACTGATTTCTGCGTATTTTTGCTAAATGTGTAAACGCTTATGACATAACGCTTTAATAAGCAAACAAATTCCCCGTATCGTGCTGAATGACCCCGTTTTACAAGATCAACTTTCTAACCTCACACTTTGACTTGAGAAAATAAACAAAATACCTGCAAAGCTAAGTAGTTTAGTCAAACTGTCAATAACAGATTTTCGATTTGCAAAATATAATCTACGCGTTGTTGTCCTGTATGCGTTAAATTAAGTACAACATTTATGCAACTGTTTCCTTGCCCGAAGACTGAACACTGAATCAACAGCACGTACATATAATCTCGCTAAAGCAAAACAGTTAAACGTAATGTAACGCAGCCAGAGTAGTTTAGCAATAGTTATTTTAATTAAAAGTTAAAACGCATATTTAATTCAGACACCCTGATTTAGTTCAAATAACAGGATGCAAACAGAGCTTTTCAGTTTATCAAAGTAATTATACGTATTATAAGATAAAATATTGAATTAAGTATTAGTTTATAAAACAAATTCATGTAAGTAATTTATAAATATATATGTTTATATTCAATTATTATTTTGTGCTGCAAAATGATCTACATGCACTGCTTCTGTTTTTTATTTTTCAGAAATCATTTAAGGACAAAACAAATTAAACTGACATGCCACAGCGAAGACTGACATTATGATTTATGATATAAGTAAAAATGTCGTTCTGTATTAAAGACTTGAAAAATTCTAAGAAACCTCCATTTCCTTTTTCAGGAAGAGCGCCCCTGTCATATTACGAACAGCGCCCCTAAAGCTTCCCGGATTTGCAATATATAAAAGACTCGATCACTATTAATTCTTCTGGAAAATGCGTCACAGTAACCCTCATATTTTTTATAGCAGTCTAAATTAATAAGATTACCTATCGTCGTTACCTCAACTTCAAACATACACGCTGTGTCTTCAAGCAACAAATAATATTTTGAATCAATGTATGTTTTTGCATTGATTGGTTTGATCAACAAATCTGTTGCATCAATTTAAGAAAAGTTTCGTTAGTACTTAAATGAATATACAATAATTTTAAAAGTCATTCTGTAATCAATTTACCATTTTACTAATATACGCCAAGACGATCGGACTGAAATTAAATTAATCGAGAGACTAACGTTTTCAAATATTATATTTACGGTCGTATAGGATTCCTGCAGTTTGTTTCAAAAGGTTAGGAATAACAGGGACTAAACTGATGACTTTGCATTCTAAACCTGTATTAGAAAGAGAATACAAAATTCCAGTTCTTAACGAGGAGATCTGCTATTTAATTACCTGGCCATTTAAAAGCATACAACCATTTTCAATCATTAAGTGAAGAACATTAGTTTAATGAACCGCGTCATTTAATTAAGATCACAAAAGGGACTCTTGGCTGATACTTCCACCTCCGATATTTTTAGTAAACAGTAGAATTGATGGATAATTCCAACGCCAAGACAAGGTGTTTGGCTTTTGAACTGTGCATTGTACAGTTTTTACGTTTTACTGATTTTTAAAAAGTTCTTGAAATTTGTCAAGGGATCAAAGTTTGTGATATTCCGCTTAATTTTGCAAATATTTTGTATTTGAATGCTTTCAGTAGTCGTGTTTTTTAAATTACAATATTTTGAAATTTGGTGCTGTGGGGTGGCTGCTGTGCTGCGGAGACTGACGCGACAGAACGAGCTCTAACTTTTTTTATGTCTCCTAAACAAACTTTGTTGTTTACAATGATGCTATCCGATGCATTTCATGTCATGTCCGAAATCTAGAAATGTGATATGGAAGGCTTATTCTGAGATTAAAAAAGGTCAAGCATGAAAAAGATCTCTTTCTTGACCATTCGATATTTACGTTAGAATAATATAATCGGTGGCTGTGGCTCAATTGCAGATCAAGAAGGTGCAGGTACGTTCATTAGGTAGTGGTGTCTGATGGATTTCTATTACTTATTATTTATTACATGGTTAGTCGAAGACTACCATGTACTAAGGATGTCTGGAACACATGGAAAGGGGGTACCCTGAAATTGCGGTCCACGATAACTTCTATACGATTAAAGATTTTCAAATTCTGTTTTCAGTAATTGAAACTTTATGTCACTCCCTCGGTTCCTTTCGGTAATGAGCAAACATCTGTAGGGTTTAACAGGTCAAATTTGAGGCAAAAGATTTTTTTTCCCGTGCCCCACCCTTAACAACTAGTTCGGAGTGTCAGTTGCCCCCTCAACCATGCCCACCGAATTCAAAGCTTAACTTTGTTCATCCAAGCCTCGAGTACGCCTACTGTTGTTGTGAGCGTTTTGGCTTTTTTTATTTATATCATGCTCATGACCATGATGAGAAATGATCTTCGTTGTCTTCCACGTGGCAACAAAACCTATGCAATCAATTTCACCGATTGGAACTCATTAATAGTTCAAAATAGAAATTCACTAGCATCTGGAAAATAACATCTCCCGACCTTTTTTGTGCTGCCAGTCAGTGTTCAACTGGTTACATGCACGTACCGAAAGACAATGAATGTGAAGTACTTGGGACGTGCGGTAAGGGGATTTTCATTAAGATGCACAAATATTAAAAGGTTCATTCTGACTAACCATGTTTGTATCTGCAACCTTATGCAGGTTTATTGTGCTTTATCACCACAGTTCTCAATCAACTAAAAGCTAGCTAAATGACAATTTAGTCTCATCTGAACATAAGCATTATGTACGCGAATGTACGTCATACAATAATCATTAAGGTCGGGTTTCAGTTACTCATCATAGTTATCATCATCACACATAAACGCATGTACCTCATAAGACCTAGAGGATGAAGAAAGCATAATGCCCACATATTTACAACAGAGTTTACTACTGGTTTTATAAGTTATGCATTTTAAGATACTTTTTCATCGGCCTACTGGCAACTATTACTATTACTATTATACTATGTACTATACTTGATTTTATGAATATACGAAAGGATAGGTGCTTAGATTGAAGATTGACAGATGCGTTATGTATTTTTATCTGTTTGTGTTGCTCAATATAATGTAAATCTTGCATATAGCTTTATAATTCCAGAACTAATCTTGATTTAATTCTTGCTATCAAATCAGGAATTAAAATGACGAAATGTATGTTATTGTGTACATTCGTTACTGTTTCAAAGCAAGCAGTGAGAGATTTACTGCTGTCCATTTTTTGACAATTAAATTAGCGTCAATGTCAATTCAGTGCCCCCAGTCAAGTCCAAAATGGTTATATGAATGATTATGTGATTTGATTAAGTTTCATTTGAACACAAAAACGCTCTCTAATAATTGAACTGCTCTAATTATCTTTCATTCATTTACTCATTCATTTCAATAAAAAAATTAGATTTTTAATGAAATACGCAACCTGGCAAGAAGAACACATGCAAAGGTACCTATGCATAACTGATACTTTGAACCAGATTTACCAGCTACCAGAAACACTCGGATGGATGTGCTCTGCAAACTACAATACAAAGTTTTGCATGCATATTTTGTGCTACTACCATTTCACTTTTTGGTCTGTATCAAAGTTCTTGTAGCTCAGGAAAAAGTAGTGCACTCAACAGCCTATTGATCTTGATACAAAGCCCTGAAAATGCACAATGCAATGAAGCATCTGTGTTTTATACACATATTTAGGCATACATACATTG
>LJIJ01001644.1:0-39228 GCA_001718145.1 Orchesella cincta
TACCAATTTTCCGTCCCCTGAACCTTCAATTCCAATATATCAAGTGTTTCAAGAGCCTATTTCTATGCATGTCATCAGTGCTCTTATCAGTCCAATACGAAAGCTGGTTTTGAAGCTCATCAAAGACTCCATGCAGAAGGTTCGGGAGCAGTAACTTGTCGTGTTTGTGGCCGACCTGTGCTCCCAAAAATGATGGCTCGACACAACGCCTCTCATCCTGTAATTGGAGCGTATCGTCAGCAAAAGGGCGAAAACTGGTAAATAAAACTCGCAATGGATCATAGCTCAAATTACAAAAGTTCTAGTAATCAATCGTTCCGATTTTGATTCATATTCAGTGTTGAAAAATGGAGCTCGACCTCTGGAATTAGGAACTACCCCGGGAAGTACCTCGAGCAATTCTCAGCCCCCAGGAAAATACTACTATCGATGTATTCAGTGCCCATATGAAAACAATAGTAGCTTAGCTTTTGAAATTCATTCAAACTTCATGAGGAGGGTTCAGGAGCAGTTATTTGTGGAGAATGTGGACTTTATGTGGACCCAAAACGAATGGCTTTCCATCGCACCAGACGTCACAATTACAGTAATGGGTCATATGTCAAAAAGAAAAGTCGTAAAACCGTTCATAATTGATTGTCAACATACCTGTTTATAAATATAACAAACCCATTATTTAATTTTCATTAAAATCTCATAAAAAGAAGTAAAAGTAGTCGTTGGATTTTTTTGTATACTTTGCGTACACTTTCATGATCATCATCATTCACGTTCCACAAGAAAACGCATACTCTCATGCTCTGCTCGACACACAATCCTCAGCTGTTGGAAGAAAGTAAACACACATTCTCTCGTCACACTCGTGTGTTTAGTTTTTATTTAAAATTGTAAGTTAAAAATTTGTGACCATTACGTAATTTGTATATATTGATAGATCAATTAAAAACTTTAGCAATACTTACAAAATGGAAGTGAACAGTGTCAATTGTTTGTTTTGTGCTCAGCCTTGTTCTCCAGATTTTGTCATTAATGATAGAAGACACATTCGACTCCTGTCGCATTTGGAGGTGGGGATGAAGTGATTGAGGAGCACCTGAAAGCAATCTTTATCCTTAGAAAGGTACTGAAAATCCCACCAGAAGTTTTGTGCCAGTTTTTGGGAAAAGGAAATGGACAGTTTTATCCAGAACTGTGGTTCAATGTGTGTGAATCATGTGGCGAATCAGTGACTCAATTTTATACGGTGTTGAAGCAGATTTCGAAATTGGAAAGGAAATTGACTACAATTCAGATGGAATTGAAAGGGAGGATTGAGGAGAGCAAAACTGTTGATAATGAAGATTTAATTTGGACAAAGATTCGTGAAGAAGCTTTGAAAGGTGATAATTTACGCAAAGGAACACATTGAACCTTAATTCGTCAAAAGTTACTTTAAATTCATTGAGTGGAATTTATTTATGTATTCTAGATCATTTGCTGCAAGGTATCACTGATGTAAAACGTGAAATTGAGCCGATTATCATCAGTGAAACACACAATCAGACTGAATGCATGTCGGAGTGGCGTGATGACGACAACTCTAATGAAGGTGAGTTTTTAAAGTTAAAACTCCTTGAAATGCAAACAATTGTATTGAATGTTTGAAAAAAACTATAAGTTTTTCCTTGATTTTACCAGATATTCAAAGTCATTTTCATCTTCAGAATGACATGACTTTCAATGACAACCCAAGTGATGATGATGATTTTGATGATAAGGAAGAAATAAAATTTGTGACTGACTTCAACCCTTTGGATTTTCAACTTCCGCAACGGAATCATTCCATTTCAAATACATCTTTCGGTCCGAAAATCAGAACGTATTTTTACATTTGTCAGCAGTGTTCTTTCCAATCCAACACGAAGGGAAAATTTGAAGCTCATCAAAAACTTCACGAAGAAGGTTCGAGAGCAATTTCTTGCCATGAATGTGGAAGGCCTGTGCTCCCAGAACAGTTGGAAAGACACCGAGCCAAACATTCCAGTATGGGATACTATCAGCGTCAGCAATCCACCCTAACGGGTATTACACATTTGTTTTCTTTCGGAAACCTCAATTTTTACGTTATTATTGGAATTCCATTTAATTTTTAATTTCAGTTGAAGAAAGCACTGTCATGAGCACCTCCACCACGAGCCAATCTTCTGGAAAGTACTTCTATCAGTGTAGCAGTTGCCCATTTGAAAGTAACAACAGCGTCCGTTTCGGAATTCATTCAAAACTCCATGAGGAAGACTCGGAAGCAATATCTTGTACAGAATGCGGTTTTTACGTGGATCCGAAGAAAATGACACGACATCACGCAGTTCGTCACAAGCGAAAATTAGGTGAATACAAAACAAACAGGACAGCTAAATAAAAATTATTATGAATCTTCATATGTACTAAATAGTTTTATAATATAAAAATACCCGAAATTCTGCCACGTTTCACGATAACATTGTAGAAAGGCGTTAATGAAATGTTGATGATGTTTTTCGATTTGTAAATCAATCCTCAAGTGTATAACCTTGCTCTAACTCCAGTGTGTTTCATCCATGTCAATATGATCCATTTATCCCATTGTACTTTTTGTATCAAACCTTTTTGATATTGGCACAAATGTTTCTGTATCCGTCAATAATTGAATATAAATTTAAAGTACCTTATTGTGAATAGTCAGCTAAGTAGATATAATTAGACCTGTTCAAAGATGTAGTTATGAGGCCGAAATATGTATTACGAAAATAGTGGACTAAACTCGGCGAAAATGTGGTCAAATATGTGGTTAAATCGTTTAAAATGGCCTACAAGAGACACAAAATATTCAATTTTTTCAAAAGTACTTCATGTATTCTTTACTCTAAATATTCAATTTACGTAGTATAGATTGAAATTTGGACATTTAGTACAACATTTTGGGCTTTCAGCAAATTTTAAAAGAAATTCGAAATGTTGTAAAAAAATTCGTAAAAGTTATAACTTCAGCATAAACGGCTAATTCTGGCTGGAAAAAGCCCAAATATGATTATACATATTGTGATATGTGCTAAAACTCAAAATATGTTGAAAATATGTGCAAAAGGTTTTTAAACGACTCCATTTGGTGACAAACGTTACCTACAAAGTTTGCTTGAAGCTCGAGAACGCATAGATAACATGTATTATATATGCATGAACAGGTCTAATAATTAATATATGTTTTTTCAAGTGATGGAAGTTGCATAAATGCCATATGTTGTAAAATCGATATGCATACATGAATTTTCATCAGGGAAGAAATAAATCCCTCAATTCTACATATATACTGAAGTGTAATATCAGTCTTGTTTAGCCTACTTTGTATTAACATCGGCAGCAATATAGCAAAGCTTTATTGAATCCATTATACCGCAGTGCATAACAAAATGAACTTCTAAATTACAAAACACTTCATCATGCCACTCAAAGAAAGTTCCTTCTCAACCCGACTTCCCAACCGTTCAAAAACCAGCAATTGTCGTAACCCGAAAACATATGCTGAATACACTAAACTACAAAATCCTTGCCTTCATTGTCGATTTTTCAATAACAATGTCAATATAGAATAGATATCATCATTCCGAATACCATCTGCTTACTGTATCTTCTAAAATGGGGGAAATATCTGGATGAAGTCTAACTATGTTTCCTCCAACTGAAAACTTAAGAGTAAATTAAAACTTTTCAGATGTATATTTCCTGAAATCATATGTTACGACTCCATTAAAATTTCAAGAACTCCAATAGTAACTCTGGGAATCCTGGCTTCCAGAGACCGCTGTGTTTGTGAACCTGTCAGAAATTAGCTGCTTGTGTCCGGTATAGGATCAATCTTCTTGGGTGCAACAACCTGTAAACATGGCTTATGAACGCAACGAAAAAATTTAGAGCTGACAAACGATGGATTAAAACAGAGTGACAGTGTCGTTTTGGATTTTGAGCATTTTCTAAATGACTAGACTTCCGAATCTTCCGAATCTCCCAATAATATACAAGGGTATATCCTAAAACGTGCAACTGATATGTAAACACGCAACAAATTATCGGTTCAAAGAAAGCGGTTTCTCGTTTGTCGTGATGTTTCGAGCTTCCAAAACAGAAAACCTCCAACTTTCTAGCCGCTTTCTCCAGTTTTCCCATAGTAGTGGAATGCCACTCTGTAGCAATGAGCCTGCTCTCATTAGAAAGTAATCTGCTGGCAAAGTCATTCTATTGAATCGCCAGTTGTGATACATACAACCAAAATAACGCTTCTTACCCACTGTAATAATAAATTCCTTAGCATAACCCTGCAAGATAAAAGTTAACCTCATTCTCTCAATTTGATCGACATAGCCAACGACTACTTCAGTTTTACAATGGAGGAGGCGAGCATAGAGTAAAAGCTCCTCCGTTCGGTCAACTATTTCCTGAAGCGTTTCGGGTACATTGAGAGACAAATTCAGCTTAGCAAGTGATTGTTCTGACTGTGTAAAATTAAGCAGTTTCCCAAATAGTGTAATGGTAGCATCCGTATTTCTAAAAGAAGCTATTAACACTTCAACCTCAGCGTTAGAACGAGCACCTTGAGAATGATAGAAAATCTCCGAACGTAACCTTTCTACTTCCGAGAAAATTACGGGTGAAAAAATTGTCAAATTTTGTTTGAACAAATCATCAAATGATTCCAGCCTTTTTGGATCTAACGGTGCTGTCAATTTGTTAATATTATCACTTTGGTAGAAAAAGGAAAGCACTACGCCAGCCAATATCCATGTTCCACCTATCCAACGTGCGCTATGAATGAATTTGTTACCTTGTCCCATTAAAACAAGGAAAGCAAATGCAACAGAGAACCAATTGTTGTAGGAGGAACTCGAGTACTCCAAAATTCGAAACAGGAATAATCCACTAATACTACTCGTCACGAATAAGCATATCCATGTTGGGTAGTCGTAGGCGGAAATGTAGCCAAGTAGCGAAAGAAATCCCGGACGTTCCGTTGGAACACAGGTGATGAAATTTACATGTCGAGCTTGAGTAGCGAATACAAACTCTGATTTTGGATAAGGTTCTTCTGTGATTGAGAGCGAATCGAAAAAATGATCTGGTGATGTTATCGCATCCATAACGTATGTCAAATTTTAAAAAATATATTTGATATAAAAATACTCCAGTCTAACTAATTCCAGTTCCAAATTTCGTCTGTATTGAAAATAATCCATTTTGTGAAAATTTCGAATCACGTAGCCAGTGATGACTGGCATCATTTGATGTTGACACTTTGAGCGGAGTTTATCAAACCAAACCCTTGGTTTTTTGGCTTTGTATTTCATGTATATCGGCTGTGGATCGAAAATATCTGCATCATAAGATCCACAATTTGTATCCTCACGTTCGCATCTGTCTTTATATCTGTATGTATGAAAATAATTCCAGCAGTTCATTGTTTGGGTCAATAGCGTAACGTATGCATCTTCCACCGGAGAGTATTCAATCACAAACTTAAACTTGGTTGCAGAAGTTAAAACATAACCACCCCTAATTTTTCCATCTCCGTTTTGCCACGACACGTCTGGAAGTGATAAAACAGTGTCATGAAATTTTCTGGTTTCTTTGCTGTTTTGGTCCACGTGTACAAAATACAAACCGGATTTTGATATTAAAAGTTCTTGATGGGAAGATAGGATTCTATAGTCTAAAATGGGCATCGAAAATGTGTGTGGAATTAATGGAAGTTTCATGAACCCTTTTGGATACCATTGTTTGCACCCTAACGGACCGATGTAAACCTGTACGAAACAAAGACTTTTCTGGTGCGGAGGCAACATAAATTTGAAGCCTGTGTTTGGCTCCGGAAGTGCAGCATTTCCGTCACAAATCATAAACTTATCCTTTGACTGGTCTAAATCATGGCGGATTTTATAGTTAAATTGGGATAAAACTACAGGATAGCTGATCGGGTCCACTTCAAATGATTTTTCAAGATTACTTCGATTCTAAAAATAACATTAAGTTTCTACATATTAGTAACATTCAAAATATTTGTATTTGTTAGTTGTTGCTTACCGATTTTATAACGTTGTTAATAGCTAAATTAACGCTGCAGTCCTTAAACATTTCAAGTTCGTTTTGTAAATTCATTCTATTGTGGTTTATATTACTCATTACAGCAGATTTGGCGTGCACCAGGAGAACTAATAGTATCAGAAACAGTTTACCTATCATCTTGCTTAGAAAGCGTGTAAAATTTCCTTTGTAGTTACCTCTAAATATAAGACAACTAAATATGTTTATTTAATTAACCCAATTATTCTTGACCAGGTTGAATTTAAACAATGAGTATTTAACCAATGATTTTTGCTGTTGAAACAACTGACAGATATGTGATAAAAGTGGTGGAATATATATGATACGGCAAAGTAGATAACTTCGAAGGTAAAAGGAGATTGTTGAAGTCCGGAACAATTTGTTCAAATATTTCACTCCTTGGTTTCTCATCAACGCTTTCTAAATTGCCAACATTGATGCAATTAATCGCTTCTTTCCTTACCCACCGTAAATTACTTTCGTTATCAACATATTGCTTTGGTAATAGTTTTTGTACCTAAACTAAATTGTTTCATGCATAAATTAATTGATCTCGTGTCTGAACTAAATTGTTTTCTTGTCAAAGTGAATCCATACTCTCTCGAATATTCTAAACTCTGGATTGTAGTATCACGTAACGACTTGCCACGTTGGCTTTTAAATTCATGTTATATGATGGAACTGTGACCCTTCCATGCAATTTTGTCTAAAGTAGTCATTGCAAAGCTGTCAATTTGAAATTTGAGTTATGGTTCCAATCCAGTCAGGTTTAGAATATCTAACTAAGGTTTACCTGTAATCAACGAGTACTAAAATCGCAGCAACACTAGATGAGAAAGCTTTTTATTAGCTTTATTGGATGCACTAAACTCTCCCTCCAAGTGATATAGAAACGTTAATCTGTAAAAACAGTAAAGCACCCAGAGTGCTTGGACAATGACACGTGTTTCGTCCAAATCTGAAAGATCTGTTAGAAAAGTATAAATCACAGACATGTAATATGTGTACCAAATTGTTCGTATTGGTTGGCTGTACGGACATCGTCAAGGTTTTGTCTATAGGTATAATAGTTTGCACAATGTCGCAGAATGGAACATTCTGGCTAATTACCATAAGAAAACTTAAAAATTCACAATATCAAAAATTATGGCCAGTGTGATGTGATCCCACCTTACACTTATGTTATATTTACCATAAAGGCGTAGTGTGTGCAAAGTTTCATCTGATTCGGAGCTTAGCTAACCGCCGTGTTTCCTCGTATGTGAAAGTATTACTATAAATCGACCCAAAAATTACGGTATTTGAGAATAAACATGGCATAACACCGCTTGTCGTAGCGGACTGAAAGTTGTTTTATCGGATCCATCATGTATCGTTTGGTATAGAAACATGCATCGCACGTTTATATCGGATGAGTCAAAATTCAATGCCCGAAACCATTAGTGGCACGGCATGCTCGATTTTCAATGATAGTGCAGTGGTCAAAGGTCGTGCAATTTTAAATGACACGATTGGGAAGTGATACATCATTCGAAAGCTAGTCTGTTGGGGATTTCACGTATGCATACGTATGACACGTATTTTATGTCATAAATTAAATCCGCTAAAGGTACATCGCTACATCTCGAATTGTCGAGTTTATTATTATTTAAACGTTATGATAACACAGAAACTACAAATTTTTTCTATACTTTCTGATAGGAAGCATTCAGAGAGACGGAGCACGGAGAAACCAATGCATACCGTGCATCCAAAACCACAATGCACGAACGTGTTTTCTTCTTTTTCAGCTTACTTTGCCCCCTTGTTTTCACCCGGCTGTGAGCTGCTCTACTCACAATGTAGAAGATAGGGAATGTATATTTTTACTCGGGGGTTTTGTTTACCTGGAAGCTCAATTGTTTCTAATGGTGTTATCAATATCAATAATATTCATTATTCGGAAGTGTAAATATTCATTACACGTAGAATTTTGAAATCAGTAAAAATGGAATCGAACACTGTCAACTGTTTGATTTGTGCTTCACCATGTTCACCGGATTTTGTCATCAATAAAAGCCAAACTCCCCTCGAATTTGGAGGAGATGATGAAATTATTGGGGAGCATCTAAAATCAATATTTATCCTCAGAAACATACTCAAAATCCCGAAAGAAGTTTTGTGCCAGTTTTTAGTCAAAGGAAATGGACAGTTTTACCCTGAACTGTGGTTCAATGTGTGTGAATCTTGTGGAGAATCAGTAACCCAATTTTATGCGGTGCTCAAAGAGATTTCCAAATTGGAAAGGAAGTTAACTACAATCCAAACTGAATTGAAAGGAAAGATTGAGGCGACCATACACGTTGAGAACACGGATTTCGTTTGGGGAAAGATTCGAGAGGAATCACTGAAATGTAAGCTTTCCTTCAATTACGCATTTTTATGCAAAAACGAATGCAAAAATTTTGACTGTTTTTAACTTTTTAGGCCATTCCTTACAAGTCCCGGATGTAAAATACAACAATTTAGTTGTGAAAACTGAAAATGATTGTATTATTCCCAATGAAACTAGTACTTTGACGGACTACATGTCAGAGGCTCCTCGTGAAGGTGATGACAACCAAGAAGGTTAGCAATCATCGATTTTAAAGAATTAATTTTCATTAAAAATTCTTCAAATTTTGTAAAAACTGCTACTCGTTTTCTCGTTTCATAGAGGTTGAGAACTACTATCAAGACCAGTATCAAGAAGAGAATTTTGAAGCAGAATCGGATAATGATGATGATCATGATGAGATTCGATTTGTGACTGACTTTGATCCTTTGGAATTCCAACCAAAATCCTTTAACACCAATCAGAAATCCCAAGGATTAAACAACATCAATTTTCCTCAGCAGGAGCCCTCAACTTCTAATATTTCAAGAGTTCCAAGGGCCTATTTCTACGCATGTCAAAAGTGTTCTTTCCAATGCAATACCAAGTCTGCGTTTGAAGCTCATCAAGCACTCCACGAAGAAGGTGCGGGAGCTATTCCTTGCGATGAATGTGGCAGACCTGTGCTCCCAGAAAAGATGGAACGACATCGTTCAAAACATTCCAATATGGGATATCATCAACGTTCAGGTGCCAAGACAGGTATGAAATTAAATTTGTATTCATATAAATGATATGAAATATATATTCATTGATGCACATTCAAGTATTTAAAAAATGTTCTTGCTAATTTCAGTGCAAAGGTCAGGAAAATACCACTATAAATGTTAGTCAATGCCCGTACGAAACTAACAGTAGCGTCGGGTTCGGAAGACACTTGAACCTTTCACGACATGGAGGTTCTGGGGACTGTTATTTTGTGAAGACTGTGGAGTTTTATTCGACCCTAATACAAATGAAAGAGTACAGAGCCGCAGAACGCATCTAATTAGCTACGGCAAATGTGTTGTACTCTGTCGAACTTTCTGCATTTGTTTGTCCGTTGTCGGAAAGACTGCGCTCAACAAGAGGATGACTGTTGAAGCATTTACACGACAAATATAGAAGAGATGTTAGGGACATGAAGGGACTAGTGTATGTTCAATATGGAAATAAATGGGTCTATTCGATAAGTTGTCGACAATATAATGGAGCCCATGATAATTATACAAATTCATAATTTTTTTTTATTCAGTATAAATGCAAGCCTTACGTAAGATTGCGAATAGACTTGGTTGATACAGCAAAAAATATGAAGATGCTAGATAGCATGGATTACTGAATAATACGAACTTCCGCGAATGGTAGAAGCATGTCTACTCCTATATTGCTCTCAAATAGTAAATAATTTCTGCGTGAAAATTCACTTTAGCTTGATTGAGCCGGTATTAGCCATTTCTCTCGCTAAGGGGCGTTGTTCTTTCTATTTTAGCACGGTATCCACTATCGTCCACAATAGACGTGGCCTTATGATTGATGTTTATGCGGGTTGGCTTGCAGATCTCGCTACTATGATGGCGATATCGATGCCCTTGTGATGACATACATGAACCTAAGCAAACTTTATATGGACTCAAAAATATGTTAGTGGCCTTGTGCATCTTATATGGCTATTTCCTAAAGCATACAAGGGGCACTATGACTCTTTCATTATGGCAAAGATAAACAATTGCGCCAGTAATATTGTGTTAAAGTTGATTCGATTTAAGCTTTCCGCCATAGAGGTTCCTTGACACATCTGCCCGTATTTAATGTAATCATTGCGCCACCTAATTTTTGTGCATAATTCGCACGAGCTGCGTTTGCACGGCTTCTGCTCGAGCCATGTGTTCCGTTGTTATAAGTATTGGTCACGCATTTGACAAACCCGTTGCGACCGCACAAATCGGGATGCCTGTGTTGTGGGAAGTCCAATATGGACTCTTCTTCGGCAAGGATTTCTATAAAGCTGCTCAGTTAATACGATCTATCATGCGGTAGGGTCATAAAGTTCACTCTTTCCGGAGTGAGTATATAGGTTTTCTTGAGCGTAGAAGGCTACGGGTGTCAATCGCATACTTTTGAAAAGTTTATTGTTGGCGTAAACTACGTGAGCCTATAAGATCAGATATCGCCCATGAAAATGTACAGGTTTCCCATCTTTAGTCGCATTGGTGGTGGATATTTGCGTGCGAAATGGTCAAGTTTATATTAGTTATTTACAGAGAAGATGCTTTGTTGAACCTAACTGTTCATATATAGATTGCGATCTGGCAATTACAGGGATTATATCTCAAGCGAACACACATATGTAGCTTAATAAAAATGTGGATGTAACACGAGAGCCTTGAGGGAGTCTGAGGCCATTCTTATTGATATTGGTTGTTGCCTTATTTTGGTTTGGTCCTTATAGCATGTCTTCCCACGCCTAGGCTTCTTGTTATGATATGTGTGCTTCAACAGTGGGGGGAAGAACACGCAAGGGAAGTAGTAGCGTCTCCGACATATGGGTTCTATAGTTAGTAACACAAAGTCAAGTAGAGCTGTACGAGTAGCGAGAGACAAATTGCTTATTCAAAGGAGAGATGGTTGACTGGCGTTCGATAATATTTTGAAAGGAGAGCATGACGATTGATGTACTTTATAGAAAGTAATGAATAGGCATGGCGGAGAAGTTGGGAAGCCTAATATATATTGGAAGCAGACAAGTTTGTTGAGAAATTTAAGGTCCGCTCAATTAAAAAAGATACAAACTAAAGATAGAATGCTCAAAACATGGGAATTTGTTGCTAGGAATATATTTCCATTTACGTACCCTCGAACAAAATACTAATCTAAAGAAAATGCAAACCAAGTTTTTGTGGCCAGTTTTTAAAGTCAAGAGAAATGGGCAATTCTTTATCGCAGAACTAGGTGTTTGCAACTGTGTGTGAATCTTGTCGAGAATCAGTGACTCAATTTTATGCGGTGTTGAAGCAAATTTCGAAACTGGAAAGACAATTAACGACTATTCAGACGGAATTGAAAGGAAGGATTGAGGAGAGCAGAGCTGTGGATAATAAAGATTTCGTTTGGGTAAAGATTCGTGAGGAAGCCTTGAAAGGTGAGAGACATTCTCGTTGCACATTTAAATAAAAATCATTAAAAAAGTATTTTTAACCCTTTCGGACTCAATTTTATCTTTTGTAGATAGATCGTCAGAAGTTGTTACAGAAGAATGGAGAATTTTAATTGTGAAAACTGAAAATGAATCATCTCTTACTGGCGAAACTCACCATGAGACTGAATGCAATTGGAATTCTCCAGATAAAGACGACAACAGGGAAAGTGAGCTCTAATTTTGATCAGCTAAATAATTTATGCCGAAAATTTTTACTTTGACAAAACAAATTAATTTTCTCTTTTTTTCAGAAATTCCGAATCATTCTCATAATATTGATGACGAAGTAGATGATGCAACTTTTGCGGAAAATAATGAGAGCGATGATCATTCTTTCCAACCTCCTGCTGCTCAACAATCTCCCCTTACTTCACCTGATGATGATGATGATGATATAGAAGACATAAAATTTGTGACGGATTTCAATCCTTTGGACTTTCAACTTCCAAATCGCAATCCCAACCATTCCAGTTCAAATGTAACCACAGTTCCACGTGCCAAAGGATATTTCTACGCTTGTCAGCAGTGTTCTTACCAATGTAATACCAAGTCTGACTTTCAAGCTCATCTGCTACTTCACGAAGAAGGGTCAGGAGCGATTCCCTGCCATGATTGTGGAAGACCTGTGCTCCCAGAAAAGATGGAACGACATCTCTCCGTCCATTCAATAATTGGAACTTATCGTCAGCGTTCAAGAGCTTGGAAAGGTACGATTCAGAAATTTGTATTTTGTAAGTCACAAATATTTATTTTTTGACGCACTCAAAACTAAAACAATCATTATATTTCAGTAAGGAAAAGTAAGGATGCCAGTCAGCCATCAATTAATGGGTCGAATGAAAGTGTTGCCGAAATTGGAACATCCAGCTCTAATCTGTCAGCAGGCAAATATTATTATCAGTGTAAACAATGCCCGTTTGAAAGCAATAGCAGCGTACGCTTTGACAAACATGTGAAGCTGCACGAAAATGGTTCAGGGGCTGTTCCATGTGAAGATTGTGGCTTTTATTTGGATCCAACGAAAGTGGGCCTTCATCGTGCCAAGCGTCATAATTACAGGAGGGATCGAAGTGCAAAGAAGAAGAAATTAGGTGTCAAGAAGAAATAACTGAAATAAGATTTATACAGTTTGGAAGTTCAATGACTTGAAGATTTGTTTAATTGAAGTTTCATGTAATTTTTGTTTCAATTCAAGTAAATTTATTTTAGAAATATCTAAGGGAAATTCTATATTATTCTTAATACTAGAATGTGTTTAAGATAAATTTTAATATGCTGAGAATATAAGTATGTATAAGTAGTTAGGTAATATAATAAACTTATGTGGTTCTATGGTTGATATAACTTGTGAAAATAATGAATAAAGAAATTTAAATCAATTATGTTCGGTAGCTTTCATACCACAATGCTTGGTATTGTGAGATTAGCATCAAGTATATGCTTTAATGTTTCAAAATGCAATTTTGGGAAAGGAGCTGCCAGCTCTTCAATGTTGTTACCTTGGTATCCATTTATCAGCACGATACATATTAGCAACCAGCTTCCAACAACTAGGTTGCTTTTAGAAGCTAGAGCAATCCCTTGACATAATAAAAGGTGGAATAATTTTTCTGTATGAAACCATGCCTTTGTAATGCTCTGCAGGAGTGTCCTGTCACAATTCATTGTGCTATGAACGTTAAACAAATCCTCGATTACTAAGACAAATGCACTAGTTACCATGCATAAAAACAGGACTCCCCAAATATACCTGTCAAATGCAGAAACGTATCCGCTCATTGAAAGCCAACTACTTTGCTTAAAAGGGACGCAGGTGAGAAAATGTAACTGCTTGTGCTTTCCAATCACTGGGAAATCTCCCCCGATAAAAACCTTTTCCATCGGAAACATAAACGGAATCATCAAATTTCCAGAAGGTTTGACAAGGTAAAATGAGGAATTTGGGGACAGAACTGAAAGCAGAATCGTTTCAGGGTCTGACTTTAAGTCTTGGTTTTCAAGAAAGCTTTGGGTTTCTTTGTTATTATACCTGTCACTAACGTGTGGACTGAACGTGAACCATTTTGACCCTGTAAACTCAAATTTCATTGTTTGAATTGCTGCCAAGCCCAATTTTTTGATCGTTTCTATTCCAATCTGAATAGGTTCTGGGGCTTGAATAGAATGGTAGCGAGTGGTCAAGTTGAGCCAACTTTCATGATAATCTATATCTTTCCAGAATGTTGGGTGCTTTAACAAAAACGTATTTGAAACCTCAAATCCACTTTCATTTACCAAACAGACAGTGAAAACTAATGTTGTTGGCGGATTTATGAAATACAATGGGGTTAACTCCCAATCAGCCCATACAAAAGACAGAAAATATTCCATTTCGTTAACATAGGGGAGACCAAATAATGGCGTGGTTTGTTGCTTAACGTGTATCAAATATTGAGAGACCTTTGCCTGTGCAATTTCGTATGCTTCAAGTGGGTAAACTGCGGATTGGATATCTTTTGATTCGTTTTCATTTAACATTGGCAAGACTGGGCTCATAAATGTTGATGGCAAACTTTTGAACCCAGCTAACTCATTCAAAAAAGAGGGGTTGGTCCAACGGAAACAATTTGGAGGGTCCATATAAACCATTACAACGCAGTTAAGTTTAGAAGGTGGTTTGGCTTCTGAAATCAGAGCACTTCCTTCGACCAACACTTGCTTCTTATTGCCACATTTAAAATGAGGATTTTTTCTTGTTTTCGATTCATTGTACCATAGTCTTGAGAGTATTACGGGAAATCCAGGTGGTTCAATGTAACTTTTCACAACGTCTTTGTCCTGCTTAATGAGAAAAGGTATTAATGTTTTTAACGTTGAAGCTAAAAGGTTGTAAAGCTTTATTTACCTTTAATTTTACTGTGTTTAGAACGACATAGACGGTACATTCTTCAAACAGCTGCAGTTCATTGGTAACTGGTACAGTTTGCCAGATAATGCAAACACAATTATGAAACAACTGTACAAATGCGCTAATAAACAACAACGGGGTCTTAAATAAGGTAACATTTTTGCTGAGACTGCGAGCAAGACACCTCAGTGTCGGTACAAAACTGTTTTGTACACCTTGACGACATAGAGCAAAACACCTACATAAATTATACCAGGTTGATTAGTTCGTCGAAATTTCTAATATTTATGCAAATCATCTCAGATATCTCAAATCTGATATTGGGATCGGTTAAAACTTATATAAAACGGTATAGAACTCATATATTGGCAGTAGATTATATGAGTATCAAAATTAATCCAAAACCTAGATTAATTAATACGATATAAGCAGTATTGCTCGAAATTCCATTTTGAATCTTACATATATTGTATAGTATAGCGTATGGAAGTTTAAAATATATACAACTTACACTGGCAAGGTAAAAAGCAATTTTCTATAGATAATGAGCATTATTCTTCCTTTATATACAGGCATATTTGGTAAATTTATCTCATGATCATATTTCCAGCTCACGTAACAATTGCGAATTTACAGCATGTACCGCTCAGACAAGATGGGAAATTCGGTTAAGCGTTTTAACGACTACAACCAATTTGTTGGTTTGATAATTAAATGGATTCATGTGCATGGGTCTTAAACCTTGCAAGTGTTCTCCTGGCATATTAAGATGGACAGGATAGGGCATTCCTCAATGTGTTATCCCAATTATCCCATTTACCCATGTTAATCCTTAATATGGGCAGGATAGGCGAGCTTCTGGTGTTCTCGTGCCAGTGCCACTCTGTAAAAGGACTTTTATGAATCTGCAGTCAGGTCGCGATTAATAAAAACTCGAAAACGCAATATCCTAACCCTCCTCAATTGCCATGTATCCTACTCTATTTACCATTTACCATTGTGGTTTTCTCCAAACGATTATTGCATTTTTTAATTGCGCGGTTTGTAATTGGGCAAAGTGAGACACTGTTACAACATATAGAGAAATGTACTTGTACATGAGTGGAAATATATATGTGTTGAAAATATACTATATAGGTTCGTAAATTCTACAATAATTATACAACGTGAACTTTTTACCAATTTAACAACTTTATTTAACAGTTGATTTACTCAACAAATCAATCACGTACATTTACAATGGATTTTGACTACAACAATTCGAGACTAACAATTTGACTGACTTCTGACAACTATTCTCAACCCTTGACTAAATGCACTTTTCTTCCAGCTGATTTGACCTCATCCGACATTTTGCAAAACTCAAACGCATACACCTTCGACAAAACCACAAACATTATGTTGTAATAGCACCGATATCACTACAACAGGCAAGTTTGCTCCATATCCCCGTATTTCGGGTATCTATCAACTGGGCATGCGGGCCACTAGGTATCCTAATATTAGATTGACCATTTACTGCAAAAACGTTTAGTGGAAAAATATGGGACTAAATAGGTATTATAGCAGAGCACTCTCATTGACATACATAACTTATCATATATGGTTGCATAATATGCCAAAAAGTAGGGATGCCACTTCCACTGATAATTGGAAGAACGAGCATAAATGCATGTGTCACTGTAGGATTGGAATTCTGGGCTCCAAATGGCCCAAGTTCGCACCGCTGGATAAAGGCCAGTTACAATTTAGTAAGTGAAATAAAACGCTGATTTCTCTGTAACGCTGATAAGCGGACTGGCAGGAGTTGGATTTTTTCTAATAGTTTTTATTACAAAAAAGACAATCTCAACTATTCACACAAAAATATCTACAACCAAAAAATGCCTTCTGCACGCTTTGTGGTGTCCAAGAGCCGAGTGGTTCGCATACGGCCTCCTCTCCTTGCGACTGTTGCACCTGGAGGAACGCATGAGAACAAGAGTGTGGTGTGATGAGGCTTCCTCGTGCTCCACCACCACTCGTTCAGATATTCACTAAAAACCAAATGTGTAGAGCATAGGCTCGCACCTTTCACAACACAGAGTTACAACTCAAAAGCTACTCTTGTCTACTGAGAAAATTGGGTAGAGTAGTCCTATAATCGACAATATACATCGAGTCAGTAACAAATGACTTAGTAATTCAAAATACAAGATCTCCCATTTCCAACAATATGAGTCATACATATTTTAAAATAACTAGTTTGTTTCTCCAAATTTACATTTTGTCCGCGTTCCTAATTAACTGCATAACATAAATACATATATATCTAAATATAGGATTGAAAGCAATTTATGTGTGTTTAAAGCAATTTTAACAAATATAGCTTGTGCTGGTTAGAAAGTGTTAGCTCGTTTGAAATCTGACTGGCTATACGTAAACTTAAGAAACATGGCTGCAGTACTAGTACTTGGGATACTTGTATTCTTGAAATTTTTATATTTATGTTATACGGAATTTTTTTAAACAAAAATGCTTGGCTATGACTTTTAGATCTCTAAGGTAGATAATACCAGAAGCCGCTGTAACCGTTGATAATGTTGTTTTCAGAGTCTTTTACAGTTTGCCTGAACGTGATGTAGATTTCGCACAGCAGCCCAAAAACAGCAACTCCAAAAACAACTCCCGAAAGAACTATTGTTCCACTCAATGCGATATACCCGTTGGGGTTTCCTCGTTGTCAGTTGCAAGTTCGCCTTTTTTCTTTAAATTGTAGACGTACCCAAAAAGAGCCCCTTTGCTCATTCTGATTTTTCTTAAGTTATTTATCTGCGTAATAAACTCTAACTGCTTAGCGGTCTTATACTTCTTAATTGCATTCTCGTACATTCCAGAATAAACAAAGGAACTTAAAAATTTTGAAAATAGACGAGTTCCAAAGTTCGGAACCCTCATAATCCAATACGAAAAGGATCGCGCAACGACACTGTCTGTTGGTATTTTTCTCTGCAGCGTCCTTTGTTCAACAAGTGCTGCATCCCATTTATCCTCACAGTCTCCTTCACACATAACACCAAATTTCTTAAAGGTTTTGTTCCTTGAGCTCGGTTGATAATGAGTAACAGTACCACCTGGCGTTTGTTTATGAACATTTATCACGTAGCCAACCAATACGGATTCTCCATCCAAAATACGCTTGATCGATTGAGATTCCCAAATTTCTCGTATAGAAAAATGTTTAGGTACAATGGTATCAGAAATTCTAACCATTCTGTACTGACGCGAGCCAATTGGGAGATGCCAAAACATTTGTCGAAGTTCCTTGTTCCACCAAGTCTCGGTTGGCAAAAGCAGATCAAAATCGTTGGCATTCACTAATTTCTCAATGTCTTCAGGCAAATCCGTTGGACCTGGTCGAGACGTCATATAAGAATAGAGAGAAGAATTGTAAAACTGGCGAAGAAACACAGCAGCAAATATCCACATTACTACCATCACCCTTCCCCTAACCCTGCTTTTCCATCTCCGTATGTCTCCATCCTGTTCTAAGAACAGGGAAAATTGCCAAAAGCAAATTAATCCGAGCCTCTCCCTTTCGGCAAAAATTAGCCAGATGGAAACTATGACAATACAAGCCAGTGTGCACAACCAAATTTTTAGCGAGAATGGTGCCAATAATGCGGTGAGATTTGCATCAAAATAATTTGTTCTTGGGATAAACAGTTGAATCTTTACATCCATTCCGCTTTGCACGAACGGAAATATTTGGCAAAGATATGGAACTCTATCCTCTGACGTGTGTACGGTTATGTTGTAAGATGGTGTTAGTTTCAACTCATGCCCAACTGCGTGAAGACCAAGGCAGCTGAAGAAACTCGAACAGTTGATTTGTTGAAAGTATGTTTCATAAATTTCGCATGTTTCTTTCGGAAAATTGGGTTTTTTAGAATAAAAAGAGAGTCTCTGACAGCTATGGATTGGGTGTGGGGGGTTTAAGTAGATGTTTGAATGAAGATTTTCCCAGTAACGGATCAAGTGTTTGAATGATGAAAAAGAGTGTCTTGGAATGATTTCGTATTTTATCGCGTATACACGGTTATCCCCCCATTCCTTTAGTCTTGAATCGAAATGTTCGTGGCAGTGAAAACATCCAATACCTACTGCATTTTTGTCCACATCAACAATAATAATAGGTATTGTTGTTATTTGCGAAAGGACAAACCGGTCTTGCGGTGTTAATTGTAAAAATGACGTGTTTGAAATGCCAAATATAATAGCTGTTGGAATTTTAATGGGTAGTTTGTGATGCCACCATTTAACAACGACAGTTTGCATGGCGTGATTTCGAATGCTTTTTGAGGTAAAGATAGAGTCGGAGACCAGGAGAAGCTCACGACTGGATGAAAACTTCTGATTTTTTAGAATTATTGCGTTTGCGTTTAGTATTTGGCCGTATGAGTGCTCATCGCTTTCCATCTCGGAGTTAAATATTGGAAATCGTTTCTCCATTTCTGATGAGTTAAAATTAAGCAGGATACAGTTAAAAATAATACATTGTGAAAACATCGTGGTAGTATGACTGTTAACTTCCTCCCAAATAAATTCTATAGTTGATTCTCGGAAATGCTGTATTAAAACGTGATGAGTGTCTGACCAAAATGCTTGGACTCCGAGAACCGCCATTGTTTATTGTGGTTGTTGGTTAAAACTTCAAACTCTGCTTAAAACTCAGTGTGGGTTCGTCCTCCGTAGAGAGCTGAAAAGTTTCTACTTTGACCGCACAGTTTTTAAACTGTTAAACTCATGAAAAGACGGCAAATTGCCTTATTAATACGGCGCGTGTGAAGTACTTTTCTTTTCACACATTAATTGGAATTCAATACGTTTTTCGTTGACTATATAGATATTTGTGCCACAATGTCAATTAAATTTGAGCATTTTCTTTTCGATGTTTCAACTGATGGAACCACATAGTGTTAGGTATTGGATGGTCTGCAATTACTTTCATAATTTGATTTGCTGGTCAAAGTAAATGTGATGAACACTTATTGTCTTGAGGAGGGCGCAGTGGCGTAGCTGGCAAGCACGCTGTGGTAAGATGGGTGGACGAATGTGAGCTCAGGTTCAATTCCTAGCTTGGGGTCGAGTTTTTCTCCAACATAATAAATGCGTTTTCTTAATATCATGTTGCATATCAGTTGGAGTTTATTCCTTGCCTCACACCCCCTTCCTGCGAGCATTGCACCTAATGGCTCATAGTTAAGGTTCAGACTTGCATAATCCCGATTGTATTTGAAAGTTGATAATAAAGATGGTATAGCAAATGCCGAAAAACCGTCCAATTAACTTTTAACTTTTTAAACACTTATTGTCTGGTAAATATGGCAATTTAAGTTTTTTTTGGTTAAACAATGAACTGCCGATTTTATTGTGCGTTTAACAAATTTATCGCACATGAACGATTAAATTTTTAAGTGTTTTTTAGTGATCCATTAGTGCCAAATTAATTCACAAAAGAAATCAATTTTCAAGTATTGAAATATAAATCAAAGTTTAATGTAGTCTAACTCTAGCTTAGCAGTGAACAACAGTGAGTTTCTGTAGCTTCAATTTAATATTTCGAGACATTACCTACGGTATATTACAGAACTTTATGGAATCAACTTTTTGTACCGGCGGTGGACTACTAACTAATACGTTGTTTCTTAATATCATTGCAGTTTATGCTTACACGACATATTCGTTTCACTACGCTCAGTAATATTTCTCTTAATCCTGTTCCACCTACCGGAGAGATTAATTGCGGGGACCTTGAATTGTGGCCCTGTAGTCGCAAACCATTTTCCACGTGCAGTTGTCGCACATGCCAACATCTGCAAATAAGGGATGCTCTAATGTTTGCACCTTTTAAAACCGGGATGAAATATTTTTTTGTCGATAAAAACAAAAATGTGCAAATTGATCTAGTGAAAGTTAATGCTCGGGGGTAAAAATACCTAAAAGATTTCGTGGGTCCATAAAACACATTTTGGCTATGATATCTCAAAGGTCTTACATATAAATCCGAAATATATACATTTTTAAAATTAGTAATATTCAATATTTGATGGCGTGTATTAACTTTAAATAAGCGTTATTAATTCAATATTTGTATAGTCAAGTACATCACATATATAACCCCTTCGGTTTTCTTAAATTTACCACAAATATTCAAAACCATAACAGGTGAAAATAGCGGCATACTAGTACATGTAATTTATTCAACTGATCCATACTTACAAGTTTTAGCGTTGTAAATATTTTTAGCACCGAGTAATACTAGTACTATAGAAAGAAAGTTTGTGTGTTTATAATCAAATTCCTCACACCAATGCATATAGTTTTTATGCAGATACTGATGAATAATTGAAACAATCTTTACTTTTTAAGTACGTGAAATAATTGTTCCTAGGACCCAAGTTTTACATTTGGTAGTGCATTCTACTATTTACACAATTACTATTACCAAGTAGGGAATAGATCATAACTTCAAATTTTCAAGGTTTCGAAAACCAATGCTTTGACAATTCACCTTCACTTTTTACTTTCTCCCCCGCAGTATTGTTTTCCAAGCCAGATTTCCCAAACATTCAGCTACGAATACAATCACGCAAATGAAACCTGATCCCACCAAAAGTAGCCAAACAATCGTAAGCGATTCGACTTTAGTCGAGTTAATAACATCCTTCTCATTATAGCCATTTCCAAAATCCTGAACCAACGATTTGAGAGATTTGGAGTTCTTCAGCTGCCGCTGTAGCATGTGTGTATCTAAGCCTATAGCTCTGCTGTATTTGGATAGCTCACGGTTTTCATCAAAAGATACGTAAGCATTACGCAACAATTGCAGTATTCCAGACGCCTCCCATGACCTTAGAAACTTTTCATAATATATCTGAAACCCGTTTTTGAAGAAGGAATGATAAATACTAAACTTTATACCAAAGTCCATTTGTTTGTTTCCGATTCTAACCCTTTTTCCAAAAACGGAAACAACCGCCTTTTGGACGCTATAGCTGGGATAAATGAAGGCGAAATGGTCCAGTGTCCTTTTTGTGTTTATCCAAGTCATGATTCCGGATTTATTATGTTTACACCAAATTTCTGTCATGTTTGTGAAATTTCTGAAAAATCCAAGGTAGCGCAGGTCTTTTTGCTCTGGTTCATCTCCAACGAGACAAACGCTAAACTTTGCTGGTCGACTTCCAACTATTGGGTCTTGCCCACGCATTTTTCTTAGTAGAAGCCCGCCATCAATAACCGTGTAGAATCTGATTTCTTTGTAGTTATAATTGTGAAGAATGTCAACGCTGCTGTCATTAAACATCTCGTTTACTTTCCCATGGGCAGTTGGATTTGGTTTGTATGTCATATACGAGTACATGGATGATGTGTACACATTTCGTATAAGAATGCATCCCAGCAACCAAAGGGAAATAACCAGGCATTTTTTCCATTCCAATGTTGCCCCAATGTTGAAATCTTGTTCAAGGACGACCTCAATGACAACCAAAAAGGGTTTGTCTGTTTTCAGAACATAAAGTGCTCCAACAACGGTCAAAATAAGTGAAGCTAATATAATCCACCAAAACTGCGGAATAGGTCGCAACAAACTTTCAATATCGATAGCAGTGTCATATCGAATGGTTTTAAACATCACAAAATTCCATCCAAAAAAGTCAATCCCAGCATATGCAAAAGAGTATGGCCACTGGTCTTCGAAGAATTGTTGGTGGAGCAAATGATCCAGAGTAAACTTTTCACAGGCTCTTATTGTGCAGTTATGACGTCCATGAATTTGAAACTGGTTACATTTTTGGGATTCCAAAATTGGCTTTTTATGTTTTGGGTGTCGTTTTTTGAATACAAGTTTGAAAAGCGTTTGTTGGTCACAGTCTGGTACTTCGGGTTTTCCAGGCATGTTCCAGTCACTGTTTATACGTTCCCATTTTTTGACAATTTTGTGAAGGGAATTCTCAGTGGTTAATGGGAAAAGCTTGGTTGGGTAAGATTTGTGACAACACCATTCGCATCCAGTCATTTCCTTCACCTTATTACATTTCTCTTTGTAGACAGGCAGGTTTCCAACACACAATTGACAGATTAAGTACATTTGGTTGGTCCGGCTACTTAATCCAATTATCTTAACTTGCGTCAGGATAAGCATCTGATTTAGTAGGATGGTTGCTCTTTCCACTTCGGTTTTTAACTCCGGAAACTCAATCAATAGAAATGTGGATACGGGTGGTTTCTGGATCCATGATCTTATTGCGTTGTTACTTATGTGATTAAAATGTATCACATATTGTTCAACAACTTGTCGTTTTCTTTTTTTAAAGCTTACTTGTAAAAAATCAAATACCGGGATTATAGCCACGCACGGGTTAAAAAATTTGAGAGCAAGTAGCGTTAATAAGTGTCCCTTTTCCTTGGTTTGGATCAGTTTTTTCTTGTTGAATATTTGACTGTACTGGAATGCGTGAAAAAACACGCAGTTATTACACGCTGTGGACAAACAGTCCAAAATAATTTTGTCAAAGAGAGGGGTTGGTGGTTGGTCCTTTTTATTATTCCAGAAAAATAAGTTGCATGTGGAGGCAAATATTTTAACAAATTGTATGGGATTATCTGCAACGGGGTTTAAAGCAGAATTGCCTTCCAAAAGCACTGCCAATATTAATACAGTTCGGAGTACCATTTTAAAAAAGTCCAGCTCCTGTTCGTGTCAGTTTTAGATTCAAACACCAACGTAATTGTTCCACGAACATGGATTAATACTGGATTTCCAAGAGCTTAAAAACTATTTTTTTTGTATTTGTCTTAATGAGCGTTTGTGTGTTCAGCCTAGTTACCTATAGAGCGTGATGTCTAGACATGTGATTAATCTTTGCCAATGAATCTAAGGTGTTATGCAGCATCCTAATTATATTTGCTTACCCTACTTCATATGTGATTCAGAGCACGACTGTTAATTTGTTTGATATTCGTAAGCGCTTAAGTTGTTATACAAAAATAGTATTGTCAATTCTAAATATAATTTATAGTGCCGACAAATTGTTAGTAAATAAGTAACTGTTTTATTTGCTTGGTCGATATTTCAACCCTCGTTTTATTACAGCAAGTTATCCAAAATTTAATTTGGACTCATATTTTCAAAACTACCGATATCATAATAGATAAGCTTTATCAGTTTTGTTCCTATAAAAAGTCTAAAACAAATTATTCTAAAAGTAACGCTCCACAGGTTTTCTTTCTTACATTTCATACAATACAGTAAAAGGTTCTTCAACCGTAACCAGAAAAACAAACTAAACTTTAATAAATGGGTAGGATAATTCAAAACTTTTCATCCATATAAAGGTAATGAAATCACATTACTGGACACGCAAATATTTAATTTAGTTTTGAAGGATTTAAATTGCCAAAACACGGATTTTGGCATTTGATTCCTCAAAGTATTCATTTATTAACATGAAACACGCAAGAAAATATTCCACAGTGTTACCTATTGGTTAGAAACTTTGATTGTGTTTATACTTCGTAGTTTCCTAAGATATTATATACACTGTCAATTTATAAAGCTGGGTTTGTTAACAACTTTAGAAGTTTGCAATTTAAATGCTAGTCACACAATTAAGGAATTCGCACAAATGAATTTTTTGTGATAAATTTATAACGACCACAAGGAAAAATCAAGAAATCAAGTAATTAGTCGCTAAGTAATTTGTATGACCATATTTAACGGCTATCGAAGGAAGCAATGGTTTTTTAGCGAAGTGTGAAATTCTGAGAACTGGTGCTCTCATTCCTTTTGCAGTAGAAATGAAATATTGTGGTCATTGATATACGTCTGAATAAACACGTAGAGGCAAGTGCTTTTGTGGAAACATTGTGCTTCCATATGAAGTACATTAGAAAAGCTCAATCAATACGATCCTGCAGTTGTTTTGTACCAAAGAAGAAATCTTCTTTGTACAATTTTGTATCATTAACATGAATTCAAGTAACAAACCTGAGAGACTAGACCACTGGTCATGTTTTTTTCTCGATTCAACTACACACACATTTTCATTTAATAGCACCGAAAAATTTACATACAACTGCAGAGTTCATGGAAGCTACTTATTATCAGGCGCTTCCACGGGGTTTGCCATTGCGCTCTTTGTATCTTCTCTTATTTTTGTTATGAGCATCTTCGGGATAGTGACAAACCTTTTAAACATTCTAATACTTCGAAAAGCCAAATCAAAAAATGGGGTCTGGTTTAGAGAGTCTGAAATGTACCTCGCAGTAGCAGAATTTCTACTCTGCATTATTACGAGCCCAATGCTAATCATGATTCTACTCATCCTTACAAACTTGAATAGAGACAGAATTACATTTACACTGATCCTTTTGTTCGACCGCATCTTCCTTATTTGCTGCACTGCCGCGTTTTATCAATCAGTTGTCGTATCAGTTGAGCGTATTATGCTAGTTGTTTCTCCAATCAAATCCAAAATTTGGCTGGAAAGTTCGCGCTGTCATCGCTTGCCAGTTTTTCTACTTGTACTGATTTTGTCACCCGTGCTCAACCTTCCTTGGATTATGAAGTCTTACGTTGCAGAAAACGAATATTTAAATTGGGAAACGGAATCCCCAATGACCAGTTTTCCTTTTGTTGTCAGGCGCTATCAATTTTACCGCCAGAAATGGCCAAGGGGATTTCAGGATGTACTTGTAGGATTGAAACCCTGTGGTCCTTTTCCAACCTTTCTGATTCTCAGAGGACTTCTGTTTTTGGCTGTAAGTCAGCGATTTATATAAATCTGTACATACTTCTATGAATCTTTGTTGGTGAAATAATCTGGTTCACGTTGTCTACAGATTACCAATGCAAATAAACGAAGCGCCATACTGACCAAGGGACAGCGAAGGGATATCAATGCAGCCAGAATGTTTTCCGTTATAGTTTTGATTTTACTTGCCTGTAACGTTATGCCGATTGTAGCGTATATTACGTACGGGACTAGATTAGAAATTTATAGGGAGATAACGTTGCTACATATTCTCAGTGACGTTTCCGGAGCTGCCACTAACTTTGTTGTATACTACGGTTTTGGAAGGGCTTTCCGCAGAGAGTTTTGGACTTTAATGAAGAAAATCGGATCATCTTTTTCAAATACGTAATTAAAGTTTTTTTGTTCCAACATCATAGTTTCTATTCTGATTTAAATAAATTTTAATCTCATTTTAACAGTTTAGATTGAACATGGAAAAAGTAGCAGAAATTAAACACTTTTATCATGTGGTTTTTTGGAATTTGAGTGTGTAACCTCAAACCAAGTATTAAATTGCTGGAGACTAACCAACGTCTTCCTGTGGACTTAATTTGCGGGATGCATAAGTCTAAATAAATTAAATTGGATATTACATAATTTTCACCTAAGATTAGATCCTCAAGTTTTAATGAATGACGTTTATGAAACTAATTGAAGCAGTATTTGATTGTGTTTTTAGTAGATTATTTGAAAACAGTTCTTCTGCGTCGGAATGCAAATGCTAATGATTAAAATTTAATAAATTAAAAATACTCACGTAATAGAATAACTTTAAAAAATAATTGGATGCTTCTATTACTTATATCGTTAATTATTTGCAAATTGAAGGGGTCAATGATACACCCTGAAGTCAGGTATGAAGGATAAGTAGAAAAGTTTGTGTGTTGCTTTATTTCGCCAAAGTTCAATCGATCACGTTAAAACCAAAGCCTAATTGTGTTATAAAACTGTAAAGGAGTGAATGTTTGCGAATAAAAACAGACATTACAATACTTCACATTGCAATATATTATGTAAAACATATTTGTGGTCAATTCTATCATTTTTATTTGGAAAGACGGAAATGGTTGGGTTCAAAGAATTAAAAGCTCAACAAAATTTATAGTAAATAACATTAAGTTTTATAACTAGCCCACACATTCATTTATTGGCACTATAAAATATTGTTTATCGAGAATTGGTCACCCCATTAAGTCGGTTTTAGCTGCAGATAACATAAATACTCAGTAAATATTTTGCATAATCGAATTGCCAACTCAATGCTGCAAGCATTACAATACAGAAAAGACTGGAAAATAACTTAACAAGAAACATCACAATTTGTTTTCAATTTTCAAATTTCAAAATGAGTAGAAATAGCTCCATTGAAAAACTAGACTATTGGTCGTGCATATTTTTGAGCTCAGAATCTCATGTTTTTACATTGGACAACCAATCCATATTCGAATACAATTGCCGAGTACACGGAAGTTACCTAACATCATCAGATACTTCCAGCGGATTTGCTGTTTCACTTTTTATCTCAGTTCTCATTTTTACAATGGGTGCATTTGGAGTAGTGACAAACATCCTCAACATTTTAATCCTGCGCAAATCTGGATCACAAAATGGTGTCCGATTTAGGGAGTCAGAAATATATCTAGCAATGATTGAGCTGGTTCTCTGTTTGTTTACGATTCTTTTAATGCTCATGATGATCCTCATTCTTGCCAACTGGACTAGAACCAAAGAGGCATTTATTTTGCTGCTTGTGATTGATAGGATCTTTATGATGAGCTGCACAGCTGCCTTTTACCAATCTATCGTGGTATCAGTTGAGCGCATTCTTATGGTTGTTTTCCCAATCAAAGCTAAATTATTATTGGAGCGTTCCATGGGTCGGCGCTTGGCAGTTTTTGTGCTCGTTCTGGCTTTGTCTCCTGTTCTGAACCTTTCTTGGATTCTAAAGGCTTATGTTGGAGAAAATGAAGTTTTTGACTGGGACACAGATTCTGAAATGGCAACATTTCCATTTGTAGTAAAACGGAATTCATATTACTCCAACGTTTGGCCCAGGTGGCTACAAGATCTTCTTGTTGGATTTAAGTCTTTAGGACCATTTCCAACTTTTTTGATTCTCAGGGGACTTTTATATTTAACCGTAAGTTACCTAAATTTTTATGAATCAAAATCAAAAAGTTGAAGTTTTACATTTCTTTCTTTTTCTACAGATCAACAACGCCAACAAACAAAGTGGCTTCATAACCAAACGACAGAAGCGGGATATCCATGCAGCAAAAATGTTTTCCGTTATTGTCATGATTTTGCTGGCTTGCAACGTTACTCCATTCGTGTTGTACATTACGTACTGCTTTCGAATGGAAATTTACTGGGAGCTGGTGTTGCTACACATGTTAAGTGACGTGACTGGTGCGGCCACTAACTTTATTGTGTACTTTGCATTTGGACGGGCCTTTCGCAAGGAGTTTTGGAATTTAATGAGAAAAATTGGATCCCCATTCCCAAATACTTCTACAGAAATAACATCTTCTCCATCCTCATAAAAAGACTCGGTTATTTATATTTTGTTAAATTGAATTAATTGTAATGCATGTTAGTTTTCGTATTTTAAATTATATACTATTAAAGAATATTTATTAATGATTTATAGGATAATATTAACCGCGAACAAACCCACTTCCCTTTCTATAAAAACTTTGTGGTGAACTCGTTCATTAAATATTCTTATTGAATCTTGCGGTTGATCGTGCTATGGCGGTGATGTAATATTTGTAAATGAAGAAAATAAATAAAACAATAGGTTGTAAATGTCATAAAAAATACAATGTTTTGTTGAAATTATATTTCTTAAAAATTAACTTTCTAACATTAACTTTCCATAAGCCTTCCTTAGGAAACTTTCTTAACTGTCTCACTACCCTGGGATTGACCTTCATTAGTTTTAGAGGTTTATATAACCTATTGACTAACTTAGAAAAGATATTATCTGCTTCTGCAAGTTCTACTCTCGCTTGAAATTTGGCACAAAATAGTACTGGGGAACATTGAGGCGTTATGGATGCCCAGCTTGAAAAATCTGATAGGTATTCTCTACATACGAACAATACGAAACAGAAGCAATGTTCACGTTGTTGTTTGAGATATTTATCAACTTTTTGGCAATGAAAAACTTAAATTGCCTTTCCAATAAATCTGGAATAAAATGATACGCCTGAAAGATGTTTATCCAGGTTGTTTGGGTTAGCTATGAAATATATATTAGCAAATTCCAAGCCTACGTAATTTCCTGGATTCCATGGATGTGCATGTATACGGAAAAACAATTTGCACGAGATAAGGCTTTAGCAATTTTTCCATGGATTCGTAGATATTCTCGCTCATCGATTATTTAGTTATGGCTTTTTCAGTCTCATACAAATAGATTTCTCCGCTTTTCCGTTACGCAACATTTCTTGGTTTTGACTGAAATTCCAGATAAGAACCTGGTCAACTCCGGGAAAAGGTATGCATATCAAAATTGTTTTTCAAAATGGATTTCTAGTTGTTGCCAGACTCGTCGGAGACATTACGCACATATCTTCATTTGATCAGGAGCATTGAAACCATAAAACAATATGGAATCAAGACTTAATAAAAGAAACAGAAATCGAACTAGCATCTAGCATTCCCTTCCCATCAAGCCCAAGCATACTGAAACTTCATATGACCCTAAAACTAGGTAAAATAGTAAGAAATGCTTATAAACGAAAACTTAGTTCGGGGACTCGAGGTCCATTTAAAAGCCCTGCAATTATTTGGAACGACCCCAGTCACAATTTTTGAAAACCCCATGAAACCGGAAGAAAAATCGTTTGGCAGCCGCGACAAAAACAAAATAAGTTGGCAATGGCTCAAACTTTTCCTTTCCACCACCTTTGTTTGCATTCTGTGGTTTCAAATATTTGCAACCCGAAAGGAGGAGAAACTTGTAACCATTTTGGAAAGCATGCTGTACGTCGTTTCCATTTCCACTTTCATTGTGATGAAGCGGACATACCTACAACGACGTCGGTTTGTCGCAGAGCTGCTCAACTTGATTCTCAGTTTTGAAAAAAGCTATTTCTCTAACTACAGAATAAACAGTTTATAAAAGTATTTCATCATGTTCTGCCAGCTAGCTGGAATCGCTGGAACGCCTGTTCTAATCATCACCTATTCTCTACAGCGATGGTTCAATCCTTGCACTTCAGCTACTTTTGGATATCAAGTCATCTTCTCAGAATGTTCAAGTTCGTTGGATCAACCCAAATGGAAAATATCTTCATTATTTTTCCTACTCTTAACGATTCTATTCTCAATCTGGATTATCATTGATTTATGTGGATGTCTCATGTTTCAAACTTTTCAATTAGCTTTTCTACAATGCTGCTGCTTAAAAGAATACATAAAAACTCTACTACACCGTTCCATTCGATTGTCACTTTCACCACAGACAAAAATTGATTTCACTCAAATTAGCATTTACAGGCAGCTTCAAATTCTTTCCCGATTTTACAATCTGATTCAACAAGACGTGATTCTTGTCGCGCTGTCAAATATGACTGTTTTTGGTTTTATAGTCAGTTCATACGCTTTGATTTATATGGGTTCAGAGGTGTCAATACCTCACCTTCTCCTTTTCTCTTGTGTGGTTCTTCTCGACTTGCTGGTGATTGTAGTTTGCTTTGGAACCTTTGCTGGACTTCATAAACAGTCTACTAGTTATCTGGTGTTTATGCAAAGGGAAGTTCCACCTAATGTCAAAAACAGTTTCGAAAAGCGCCTAATTGCAAGGTATTCTTGGTCAATGCGTGAAATTAAGGTGAATTTGGGAGAAATTAATTATTTTGACAAACAAACTCCAGCTGTACTACTTAACTTCTGTATTGGCCAAATTGTTAATTTGCTATTGATTGGGTAGAAACGTGCAAAATATATGTTTTATCGCGATTTATTCTTTAGGCATGTATTTTCGATTTTAGTAGACTTATATAATTGCAAGAAAATAGAATAAGAAAAAAGGTAAATGTAACAAAAAAATGTAATAACTTTAGCTTACCTTATCCACTATAAAATGTAGGATTCATAGCGTGTCTAAGACAAGCATTTGAAACTTGGGGGTCCATCAAATATGACTCGTCGTCATCATCGTCATTGCTCCGAGTAGCAGCATTGTATTTGTTAGGCTTTATTAAGGACGCAAAGCTAAACATCTAAAGCCAGAAGCAACCAATTCCAAATGAAACAAAATCTACAGCAAAATAATTATGTAAATTAGGAGCAGACTATTCCTTACTGAAAACTCCCTAGACTGTAGCTATTTTCACATCACTTAAATGTTAAATGCACGTGTAAAATATCCCCATTTGTGTAAAAAAAATTACCGCTGTTTATTAAAGAACCTTCTTATTATTCAGATTTTCAAACTAGTCTATGTGTTTTGCATCAAATTAAAACTAAAAATAAAGCCATCCATTTAAAAAAGGTTTAATATTGACTTACGCATGCATATATGACAGACAAATTGCCAAACATTCACTACAGGCAAATAAAGTTTTTAAAAAGTGCATTCAATTTGTTCCATTAAGATAAGTCTAAGTGACAAACTTAAATATCTTTGGAGTGAAAAAAACTTGTATTACAGCGAAACTGAAGTTGATTACGAGATGTTTTGAATAACATACAGCTAATTGTACAGCTGTTCCTTAATTACTTTACGCATAATTTATGAAATCGCAGAGGTATCTGCAGACACAATAAAAAAATTCAGGAAATCCCTCAAACTCAATACGAAAAGAATTTGCATACCAAATATGATGAATTATATTACGTTCTGTGTATTTTCATATTTTGTGGACAACTGATGATCCCTGTATTCAGAGGTATTGTAATGCCAACGATTTAGGTTGCCTGACAAATTATACCATATAAAACAGTCCACATGTCAATGACGAATAAAAAGTTCTCGATTTCTCCATGTATGGTGTGGAAACTGGGAGTCTGAATATAGTAGTATACCCGTTCTAGAAAAGCGAAGACGATGACTTATTGTTGTATTAGAATGGGCTCCGAGTATGTATAGATAAGCAGTGTTGGCAGTAAGCAAAACAGCGAAAAAAGCATCTTTCAACACTACTGCTTTTTTGCTTCAATGCTTATTCTTGCTTGCTTTATGTATATTAAATATACATAAAGGAACATTGTATATACATACATAGCACAAACACATGCTACAATGCTTTCCCTAACTTTAAAACGACGCGCATACTCGTTTAAATGATGATTTGTATACCATCAGAGCAAGAATTGACAATACACACCTTATAATACAGTATCAACAATCAACAAACTTGTTAAAATTCAAAAACATAGTGCTAGCAGGCAGACGTAACGGCATCAGGACGTAGATATCTGTGGAAATCGATTACAAAGTGCTCTACACTGTTGTTTCATAGAAAACAGTAACTGTACATTATACTTAACATTTATTGTGTGCTTCGGGATATGTTGTATACAAATTATATGTATATTATATGTCCTTTCTATGGAAAAATGCAATGAAGCTTGAAAACAGCAATTAAGCATGAAAAAAGCAGAAAAGCAATGTAGATAAGCATACTCTCGAATCCATTAATGATATCTTGTAGCAGTTGAATTGCGAATGCTACGATTAAGTCCGAAGCAGTCAACAATTAGAAGAACACATTGCAAAGTAATACAATTACGAAACGATGTTTCTGTCAATTGTCTTGATCTTTCAAACAAAAAATTTGTAACTGTGTCACGGAAATGGTGCGCTAAAGTGTGACGAGTCTCAAACAAACCTCCTATTTGTTCTATTTTATGATAAGTATGTGCTAGGTTTTTGTTCAAATACTGAGCTGGCTTTGACAACAATAAGCAAGTCAGTCACATATAAATTTAAACTACGTTGATCTCAGACATCGTCACTGTTATGAGGTTTTAAATTTCTTAAAATAATGTATAAATAAGACTGATGTAAGCATTTCAACTTATTACTTAATTGACATAAAAAACTGTCAATCAAAAATGATATTAAAGACGTCCATAATAATTATGTTGAAACATAAAACAAAATAAAACATGAAAATTTGAAGTTATGAATATTAAATCTTTAATTTATGAACTCGTTTATTTGAAGAACCAATCAAAATAATGTAAACTAAAAAGAAATATGTAAAAAATAAAAATTCGCGATAATTTTACAGTTTTTACATACGTCCACATGCTGAATTTTCATGACAAAGACATGTTTTTATTTTAGTATAGTAGAAAATCGTTAACACTATTTTTATCAGAAAAAATACCCAATAACTGCATTTGAGTGATTACAAACCATTTCTAGAAACGAAAGACATTTTGTGTCTAATAGAGAGACAATAAAAAATTAAGTAGACCACCACCAACATGAACCGGGGTAATATGAGACACTTGTACTGGGGTTATCTGAAAATGATTCGACGGAAAAGGATTTACTCATTCATTTTTTAACCAAACGAACTGAAGCTTTGTGTGTAGATTCTCTAACCGATTCTTCAGGGGCCATTTTTGATCGTTTTAAAAAATCGAACTGGGGCCAAAAATGTAGCTGTTTCAGAAAAGTGTTCATGTAACTAACTTTGTGCTTGGTAAGAGAGCTAATTATAGTTGAACTATTATGTGTATAAAATCAAGCCTAACACGACTTTTGACAAAGGGCCAAAAATGTGCTTGGCAGATCGATAACTGTTTTTTTGGGTGGTGAAGTAATAGCTTCATCTTATTTTGTTGCGACATACGGCCTAATGTTAAAAAGGTGAACATAATGCTTTACTTTTGCTGTAAAGCAAATAAACCGTCTTTAGCTGCAAGTTAATTATAAGTCCCCTTAGAGATTCAAACAATCCACCAACAACTTATTTTATTGTTGGACACAAGACATCGAGCGAGTAAAGCAAGTTTTATATCATGAGTCATATGCAGGTACTAAAGCTGTTCTCGACTCTAATGTTTATAACTGGAACCACTAATGTTCTCGGTTTAAAAAAAACGACATAATTTAAGGAAGTGTGAGGTGACTGTTTAAAAGATAGTTGCAATGCTGTTTGGATGTTTTGTAGCATTGTTTTAAATGACTGGCATTCAGATACTTCCTAATCTCACAAATAAATGATAGCAAGGCTAATCCTAAAACTGCCAACTGAATGTAGAAAAACAACAATATTATCTTTCGATGACAAGTGTTTCGCATTTGTTGTGGAATTTCTGGCTTTCAAAACCGTATCCTTCCAACTGTCTAATCTCTGCTTCCAGTTTTCCCATATTATCGGAATACCATTTTGCAGCAATGAACCTGCTCTTACTAGAAAGTAATCAGCTGGCAAAGTTATTCGGTCGAATCTCCAGTTTTCATACATACAACCAAAATAGGGCTTCTTACAAACTGAAACATGTCGTTGTGGGACATCTTTTCCAAACTCATTAGAGAAAGCGTTTAGTTCTCGGAACTGACGTTCAAAAAGTCTAATATTCTCAAAATAATCAACGTATACTTCATTCTTGCAATTCATGATGTTCATAAAAACCATAACATCCTGCATTTGCATACCAGCTTCCTCCAATGAGCTGGGAATTTTGAGATTCAAATTAAGCTTTTTGCCCGTGATTTGTCAGACTGCAAAAATCTAAGCAGTTTTCCAAACAATGTTATGCCATCGTCCGAATTTTATACGAATTCATGTTAGCAACAACTGAACCATTAAGCTGATGTAAACCCTTCCATAATCTTTTCATATTCCGAGGAAAGAACTGGAGAAAAATTGGTAAAATTTTTGTCATACAAGTCTTCAAAATATTAGTCTCCTTTTGGATTGAGTGGAGCTGTCAATTTTCGATGTTATCGCTTTGGTAAAAGAAGGAAAGCACTACGGCAGCCAATATCCATGTCCCACCTATCAAATGTGCACTATGAATGAATTTGTTGCCGTGCCCAATAAAACAAGGAAAGCAAATGCAACTGAGAACCAATTGTTGTAGGAGGAGCTTGAGGATTTAAACACTTTGAACATTAGCAGTCCACTGCAACTACTGCTTAAGATTAAGCATATCCAAGTTTAATAGTGGTGGGCAGAAATATAGCTAATGAGTGAATGGAATCCGGGACGTTCCGTCGGAGCGCATGTGATGAATTTTACGTTGAGTTGTGATGAGTTTAGGAAATGGTATTCTACAGTTGAAAATGAACCAAGCATACGTACGAATGTGAGTAACTGGTGGTAGCATAACTCAGGGTCACAAAATAGGTTTAGTATAAAAGTATTCAGTCTAATTTCATGCAAATTGAAATCGCCTATCCTGAAAGTATTCATTTTAGTAACGCTTTCAATCTTATTGCCAAAACTGAGAGCTATTCCCTTAACGATGACACCGTGACACGTAACTGATTAAAGTAATGTCTTTTTTGAATTTGTTTGCTTCGTACTGCATATATACAGGTTTTGGATCCAAAAATGTATCTTTTTCATTTATATTGGAAAAGTCGAAGTCCCAGCGTCTCATGAAGAAAACAAAATGAGTAACAAATGAATCTTCTCCTGGAGAGTATTCAATTTGAAATTTAAACATGGTTGTTGAAGTTATTAGGTAGCCGCTGCGTGCAAAAATATTGTCATAAATCGGATTGTTCTTTTTGTAAGTATCGTTGATGTTTGCTGCGTACCAAGTACAAACCAGATTTCGACATTGCAAGTCCTTTTTTGGAGGTAGGGACTCTATCATCTAAAAAAGGCATAAAAAATGACGAATGAAATAGCAAATGATACAGGGAATGATCTGGATGCCATTGTTTTGCAACCTAACGGTTAGATGTTAACCCGAACGAAACTAATACTTTTTCTGGCTTGGTGGCACCATAAATTTAAAACCTGTGATTCCATCTGGTAGCACAGCATCGTCATTGCAACATATATACTTACTAGCTAATTCGCTTAAAATCATTTGGACCTTTTAGTTGAGACGGGAGAAACAACTGGAAAGATGATCGGTCCACCTCGAGTATGAATAAACTTTATTCATGTGTTTTTGGGTAACAGTCATTACATAGTCTGGTCTTCCTACCATAACACTTACCACAGTAGCTGCTAACAGTATTCCACATACAAACCTTTTCACAATTACAATCCGAGTCATCATTAAACATTAACTTTTCAAATTAAATAAATATTTTTCCTTTTTCATTAACCATTGAGCTTTACACGTGTCTACGAATTCACCAATCCCATCCCAATTGATCCCATCATCATATACACTAAATATTTGTAGTATTCATTCCATACATTCGTACCTGACCACTTTACACTCTGCTTATACAGAGATGGGTACCGAGGTAGTTCCAAAATATCGAGGTAGAAAAGGTACCGGTAAAAGGTAGTACCGGTACCGCTACCTTATACCGGAAGAAGAACGAAATCTACGGGCACCACTACCTTCTACCTTACACAAAAGTAAAAACTACCTACTACCTTTACCGGATACCTGAAGCTACCGTAAAAGTACCTTCTACCTTTACCGGCTACCGGGCTAACTTTTAAAAAAATTTTTTTACAAATTATTAAAGTTAATCCATTTTGAACTGTTTTACCAGAGTTTTAAAACCAGTTGTTTTTAAATAAATATTGAAACTTTAAGAAGAAACGCTAACAATTCTGATGAAAATTGATACAAAAATTACCTTGTACCGCTACCTTCTACCTTTTTAGAATTCAGAACTACCGGGTTACCTATACCGGCTACCTGGTTGACAAATGAAAACTACCTTGTACCGCTACCTTTTACCTTACTAAAATTCAGAACTACCGGCTACCGGTACCGGTTACCTTGCGGTAATCGGTTTTCTACCTTGTACCGGTATCTTTCTACCTTACCGGAACTACCGGCCCATCTCTGCTTATATAAACTGAGTGTGGCGTTTTGGAACAACAAGCTTGTCCAGAGCTCGCACACTCCTATTACTAAAGTAATCTTTAAAAAACTTGGATTTCCTTTTTTCGACGGTCGTCATGTAAAACATAACGGAGGAGTAAGCAACAGTACAACTTTCAGAAAACCAATATTTTGAATAACTGCCTCTGGAAAGCGTCCTAGATGGTTGGGTCTTGAGAACAATCGACTCGGACGTCAATTTGCTATCTAACCATGTCTTTACTTTTCCGTACTACCACCCCTTCTATCAGAAACATACATCTGCTCACTTTCCCAAAATCTTAAATGTTTCAAAACCGACTTTCAGAACTGTAGTACACGAAAATGAGTTTGTCATTCTGTATCACCATTTCATGGGCTTCATTTTGACGGTACCCACTGCATGATGAGTAGTTTTGACACAGTATGGCCAAACATGTAGCACTAAAAATCGGAAGGAAAATACTGAGACGGAGTGACCATGCCGAATAAACTGACAAAATATGAAAAACAAATTCATGATATCAAAAAACGAGACATTAATTTCCATGCACAGCTTCATAACAAAGCGATTCCACCAGGTTTCGTGTTTCTGGGACAAATAGTTTTCCTGAAACTTAATACACCAACTTGACAAAAAAACTTAAATAGGGTTATCCTGAGCCCTGCATTTTGTTTTCAGTTGCGGTTCGTTTAAAGATTTCAAGTTATATTTACTAAACTAAAGGCGAGGACTATACCGAAAAGACTCTTACCAACATTTTGACACCCAATTCAACATTCCACGTTAAATACTTTTGACGCTGGTTGTGTGAGTTTGAGTTTTGAGAGACAAAAATTAAATTCACCTAGTGAGACTCGAACTCGTGCAAAAAGTGGAGTCTGACATCAGACGCTGCCATTTAGGCCAAGTTTGTATAAACTAAATTTGTTGGGATTTATCTAATACACAATTTACAAAAAAGATTTTGGATAAATTTTGGAAACCGAATTTTCTCCCGTCTGGCTAGTTAGAAAAACATACGTATGCAGATTGTTTATTTAATTTAAAGTGAGCATACTATCAATATTTCAAGAGGGACTTGGGGTGCTTGGAGAGTACGTACACGCTTTTCATGTGCTCTTCCATATCATATCGTAATTAAATAACTAGTGGCCTAATAATCCAGAAAAAAGTATCAAACTGTTCATCGTGATCCCAGCATCACGAGGAATTTTAATTCACGATTCTGCAGGTAGTTTTTAATAGTGAATTTCTAGTATTTCAAAAGTGCAGTGTCTCCTTTGTGTTGTGAATATTTCCTTCACATACACAAACATAGCCCGTTCCCTGATCATCAAATATGCAAATTCCCTTGCAGTTGTGAAGACAGGTGCATGCACAGAAGCCGGCGAGTTGGTTCAAACGGAAAGTAATACGTGGAAAGGTATCTCTCATCTTTTTGGACGACTCCGGACTGGGATGCTGAGTGACATTCATGAATAGCTCAACCGAAGGTACGTTATAATACAGCAAGCAAAAAGTCAACCTTCATATCCAATGAGGAATATTTCTCATGCATATTTGAACAAAAAAATCACGCTGGACCTTTCCTGAACAAATTTCTCAAGTCCGATCATAGAAGTGCACACAATTTCAATGGAAAGGAATTTCGGATATAACTCAATTTTAATATGGCAATTTTTGTTATGGAAAATCGGGGTTTTTTGTATTGTCCATGTGTACTGCCTCAAAATGAACTAGAAAAAAAATTAACAAAAATTTCTGCCACCAATTGTTTGAAATTTTACCAAAAAACTATCCAAAACCTATGATTTCTAAGTATTTTATTGTCTCAGGTCGTTTGTACCAACGATGAATTTTTCTCCTTTATACAGTATTACCTTCAACATTTTAGCTTCATAATGTCGTTGGAATCAAGAAGTCATCGTTGGAACATTTTCTGTAGCGAATTTTTGAAGTTGATCCGTTACAGCAATTTGGAATCAAAGTGTTACAATTACCGCATTTTTGCACCACTTTGGAGCCAAATTGCTCTAACGGATCAACTTCAAAAATTCGCTACAGAAAATGTTCCAACGATGACTTCTTGATTCCAACGACATTATGAAGCTAAAATGTTAAGGTAATACTGTATATAAGGAGAAAATTCATCGTTGGTACAAACGACCTGAGACATAAATACTTAGAAATCATAGGTTTTGGATAGTTTTTTGGTAAAATTTCAAACAATTGGTGGCAGAAATTTTTGTTAATTTTTTTTCTAGTTCATTTTGAGGTAGTACACATGGCCAATACAAAAAACCCCGATTTTCCATAACAAAAATTGCCATATTAAAATTGAGTTATATCCGAAATTCCTTTCCATTGAAATTGTGGTGCGCTGTGTTTGCATCTTGCATGCATAAAGTTCATATGACGAACTGTGCCGCATATATACTGTAGCATATAAGACCCTGTGTACAACAGTTCATATGATGACTAGTACAAGTCTACCTGCTACCATATAAGCACATATAGTTCATGTGATGAACTGTACATGTGTACTGTATGTGATATGTCCCCTGTGCACATACGATGATCGGTGCAAGTCCAGTATAATACTACAAAGGTACAATTTAGGTCATTGATGACCAGTACATGTAGTATACTGTAGTATATGAAGATACCTGAGTACACAGTCATATGATGACTAAGTACTGGTGACACACCGAAGTGTATGATAACCCTCTGAACACACAGTCATATGATACTAAGTGCTAGTGACTCACCGAAGTATATGAAACCCCCTGAGCACACAGTCATATGATGACTAAGTGCTGT